>QYAP01000322.1:0-61900 GCA_003988905.1 Hymenotorrendiella dingleyae
GACCAACAGTGAACTGCCCAAAAAGGGACTATTATTGGATGGAAGTCCAATATGCTACTCGACTACTTAAGGGTCACAGATCTGGACCTGTAACACTATTAGAAGCTCGGAAATATTATATTTCGGATTATTAATAATCGACTTTCCTTTGATTTAATGAATAAGTAATTCTTTTAAAAGTGTTATATTTATAAAATATTCTTTTATTAATCCCTTTTATTATATTCTCGATAATAAATTAATTTATAAATATATATATTATATTTATAATCTAATTAATAGGGGTTTATATATTTCCTTTATTTTTTTATGAATATTTTAAGGGCTTTCGATTTCTATGAAATTATATTATTATAAATATTCAAATCGGGTTTACTCTTATTAAAAATAGTATTCTTATAAGATAAAATTATAATTAAAGTATTTAAATTCTATTTTAAAAGAATATAACTTTATTTTTATTAGATTAGAAAAGAATTGTTAGATCGGTTATTTTTAATATTATTTATATCGAATTATTTTCGGGAATAATAAAATGGGCGAAATTAGATATTTTATATATATTCTTAGCTTAATATATTATTATAGCTTTTAGGAGCTTTAAGGTTTAAACTTTTTAATATAAATAATATAATAATAATAATAATAATTTATTAAATCCTTATTCCGGGGGCGTAGAGGGGGTAATTATTATAAGACGATCTTTTTCTTTTATTTTCGATTATTTAATTATTTATATTTACTTTAACTTTTATTTTTGTTTCTTATATTTACGTTTTTATAAATCTATAAATCTTTATATATTTATTTTTTTCTTTATTTAATTTATAAGTTTATATATTCTAATTAGTTTACTTTTTATTTAAAGTGAACTTATGAGCGAATATTATAGTTTAGACGGAATCGTTATATGATGACTAAGTTCTTTATATTGAAAAAGTGAATCGATTCTATTATGATAAACGATCTAATTAGCCGAATCTGATTTTCGGGCGGTTAAGAGCGGCAATAACTCTAATGTAGTACCCTAATAAAACCTTTAGAATTATCGCCGCTATATATTTAATCTATTCTTGTAATGTGCTATTGATGAAATTTTCTGCAACCTACACAGACAACAGCCTAAGACCCCCAGATGGCAATCACATCCATATGCCTCTACATATCCCTTTCCTATCACTCCACATCAGAGTTCAACACATTTGTGTTTGGGTATTTTTGAGGCACACTCAACCGCCTCAGGATCCGACTCTTAATGAGTGACTTTAAAACTTCCAAGCAGCTCAACATATCGGCAGCACTTGCGTTTTCGGTAGCACTTCCATTTTCAACAGCAAAACTCCGTCGGCCTAATAATTCTCAACTGAGTCTGTTATTGGCTATTTTGATTTAGGACTTTTGCTGTTGAAGATGAAAGTGCTACCGAAAACGAAAGCGCTATCGGTATATTAATTTTTACTACCTAACTTCACCTGGAAAGGAGTAAAAGATGGGGTGAACGAGATTTTTTGCGCGCGGTTTGGAGCGCTGATCGAAAGGAGGACGATATCATGGAGTCGATCAGGAAAATTTTCCCCATCAGTTTCTACAAAACCAAAGACTGGTAGGTCCGTCTTGTCCTCCTCCTCACCCGCATCTGGGGATTATCTAGCCAAGTCAGGGTAGGAGACCAGGCGGTAACATCCATCGGTTCTCAAGGAGTATATTTGTCTCCAGACGCCGGGATACTGTCTTATCAGCTGCTGTGTCAAAGAGTACCACATGTTATTCAGTCTTCTCCAAGATCCTGCGGGTTTTATTGTAGTCTCAGTATGTTCTTGGAGCCACTAGATCCTCAGACGCGTCAAGTTTATACTCGTTGTACTTTGATGTTGATGTTGAAGTTGAGGAGAGTTGGGTTGGTGTGGTTGAGGGCGGAGTGGGAAGTTGGCCCTCTTGTCGGCGATTCGACTTTACCTTCGCCTTCATCCATTTGCAATTCGTAGTGAGTGCGGAATCTTAGCTCATGGAGTTTGGATTACCTGTTGGAAAGCTCTCGCGATCGGCTGTTGGCGGAGTGATCCCGCTCCTCTTTCACCGCGCCGGCGCGCCCCACTCTTTCTTTGCCCATATAAATGCAATTCAGACACCTTTCTTTCACTAATCACAGCGCCACGTTCGGTGGTGTAGTGGTTAGTCTTTCCTTGGCCCTACATGGGTAGAGGATCGTAGCCGGTCCTCGTGTTGACCATTCGCAGGCCCCGAGTTTATTAGATATCGGAGGGTTTTTCCCTGGCCTTCGGGCTAGGTTTTTTGCATTTTTTTTATACCGAGCTTTCGTTTTTTTTTTTATAGAGCCGTGGCTAGCTACTCTTGTGACTTCCGCGATAGCCATTATAATTCATAGAACGGCGATTACTTATAGCATAACTATCTTTATCATCTTCCATAGTTGCTTGAAGCGAGAGGAGATTTGGTGTTGAGGTAGGCACGGAATTAAGAAGTGTTTGATATTGAAGGCGGAAGCTAAGATCGGTGGGATTAACAAGAAGATATGGAACGGCTTTCCTTATCTCCGAATTAATCTAAGGTAAGATCGAAAAGGCAGAGCGTTGCAAATAGTAAGGCGCAGCTGAAGGAAGCCGAAGTCGAAAAGACTAGCAGAGTTGAAGCCTCTAAACTATTTACAAATAGAAAGACTCTGCTCAGATTATTTATAGAGCCGAATCGAGGTATAAAGGCAACATGGATAAGGAAATAGAGAATATCGATGAATCAATTGCATGGTAAGTTGAGATAAAGAAAATTTATAAAGCTAAAGCCTTCTAAAAGTAGAAAGACTTTATTTTATTTATGAAACCGAATCGAGTTTTCGAATCCGCTCAAGGGTATTTGCATGGATTTCTCCCGGTTCGAAAAAGAATGTAAAAAGAAACGATTTTTAATCTTTTTGGTAGCTTTTGCAGGCCGGAAGAAATATCTTTCCTCTTCGCGCCTTCAAAACAAAGTCAAGGTGGTGGTGGGTTCCCGAGTATCTCCCAATTTTTAATCGCAAAACCAATAAGAAATTGATTATTAGTGAAACTTTGAATTTATACAGCTAGTCATTACTTCACCACTAAGCTACATACATCAAATACACCTCCAAAGTTTGAAGTCCTGAAATAAATTTCAAGTACAGTAAAACCGAGATAGAAGACCAAAAGGCTCAGTATTTAACGCACCGGAAGTCCAATAGAGATCAGTACTTTGGTTGTGAGAAGGATTTATCATTACGTGAGTTCGTACCAAAGAAGTGTTGCACTGTTATCTCGTTCTGCATTCTGCAGGTCCTCGATGCGGGTTTTATACGATACTCGTTGCTTTCTAGTTGTTGTCGCAGTACGATTTCGTATAAATTGTCTACGAAGAGGGGAAGAGATGAGTTGGGAATTACAGCGTAATATTCTACGAGTAGGGATCTTATCATCGTAATTCCTCACGCCGAGGAATTATCGTATTGCTAATAGAGTATTAACGATACATATAATAGATAAACTCCTCTCCCAAACTCAATACCAGCCAAAATTCCGCTAAAATAACGTCACTACTCATCTACAAAACCCCTCCCTTCCCACTTCCCTCTACCCCCTTTTCCTAAGCGACCCCCACCATCACCCCCCATCTCAACCAATAAAATACACACAAACCGTGATCTCGAGCTCGTACCCGATTACAAACTCCAAACCAGCCCAACAGCTCTGCCTCCAAAAACTTGACATAAAAATTTCTTGGCAGGGGTCGCAGGATCTAAGCGAGGAATTAGGGTCGTGGCTGACGGGTTTTGAAATTCGAGCAGGGGGATCTGATTGGTTGTGAAGGAAGTTATACGATATAGGCTGCATGGTTAGATCTATGCATGGTACAGCCTGTGTTGGTGTTTTGGATGCTGAGGTACATCTCGGTTTTGCAGGTGTGGCGAATATCGTGAGGAGGTGAAAGTGATATAACATGACATCGTCGCGTCTTTTCTGAGGATGGAAATCTAGCACTTATTAGCCATCGAAATTCTCACAATACAATATCACATTTCAACCACCGCAACACATTACCTCACCTCCTACTTCCCCTCCATGCACCCCCCACCCCCCCTCCTTCTCCTCACCCTCCTCACCCCAACAACCGCCCAAATCATCGGCTGTCCCACACCCTACACCATCGGAAACGCAACACTATCAACCATCAGCATTGCGAATTTCACAACAACACTGAGTTCACAATTCCTAACATGGACGGTTGGCATACAAACGCAATACCGGAGCAGCAAAAGGAGTTTACAGAGTCGGCTTGAAATTCCGGATGTCCCTGATGTCGAACCAGAAGTCGTTAGTAGTCCCGAACCCGCAAGCGAGGAACCGGCTTCAAGTGCTAGTGAGGAGGGGGGTGAGAGGGGACCTGGTGAACCGGGAAGTAGTGCTAGCGAGGAAGGGGGTAGGGGAGGTGGCACTCCTATCAATAGCGGTACACCTGGTGGAGTGTCAAGTGGTAGCAGCAATGAAGACGCTACAGAATTCGTGGATGCAGCAGGAGATATCATAGGAGACATCATCGACATCGCAACCTCAAACAGCGGAACAGCAACAGGAAATAGCGATACAAATACAAATACCAATTCCTCTGCCGATCCAACAACACCTTATACCTGGGAAAATCGGAATTACTACCTCGGTGTCCCTCCTAATTTCGAAGTGCCGAATGGGACAAGAGGGTGTGCGTTGTTTTTTGAGGGCGTGAGTACCAAGCTATCATTCCCAGGATCGGATACGGGGACGTGTAGTGATGCGATGGGAGTTGCTTGTGTGGGTTCGTTGTTGGCGCAGGCGAGGTCGATGGATAGTACGGATACTTGCGAGAATCTACGGATTGGCTTGCAGGATAATGCGTCGAGTTCTTGTACTGCAGCTACGAGTGGAGAATGGGGAGTTATCTTTGTAAAAGGTAACCCTTCCCCTCCCCATCCCCTCCCCACCCAACTAACACTCTCAGATCTAACCTTCCCCCTCCCGCACCCCTCACCCCCCACACCCTGCAACCCAAACTACACACTCTCCATAACCCAACGCACCATCGAGCTTAACGCTAGTAACTTCGCCGTTTTCAACCAAGCCATAACTCCCATCCTAACCTTCCTCTTTCCAGGTGGAGATGTGATGGATGTGAGTTTATCATGTATGAAACCTATTACAGAAAAAGGTGTTTCAGCTTCTGTAGCGGCGGCGACAGAACAAAAAAGTAGTGCGAGTTTGAGGGGGAGTTTTGATGGCGTGTTTATTGTTGGAATGGTTTGCTTTGTGTTTTGGATGGTGGTGGTGTAAGGTGGAGGGAGGCGATTCACCCGCCCCAACATAAAGTCGATTCGCAAGGTTCGTTCTCACAAGAAGCGAATGGGCTAAGTGGTTCGGGTCAAAGTTCGGTATTCTGGGTTGGGAATAAGTAGTTGAAAGGCGAGTAGAGGAGGAAGGAGCTCAGCCGTTAAGGACGAAAACGAGAACGACAACTCGAACGACGAAGGATTAGGCACTCGACACCGAGCCGAACCTTTTGCCATTTTGTGCATATAACGGTGTTTTTTTTTAGCCAACGCGTATTGAAATTTTGGTATTGATGTTTCGCGGAGGATCGAAGCGAGGAGGGGAAAGGAGTTTTGGGCACTTCCCAGAAAAAAAGACCTTGCCAAACCACCACAAAAAAAGAGAGAAAGAGAACGATAACAGCTTCCCAACTTCGTAACTATGACTCGAGTTGAATGTAAAAGAAGAGAGAGACTCTTCAACTGAATTCATTCCATTGAACTAAACTCAAGTAGTTGAATTTCAGTAATCCTACTCTTATACAGTAGCGAAAAAACCTACCCCCCCCCCCCCCCCCTAATGAGAAACCAACCAACCACCCCTTCGAATTCTCACCTGCAAAGACCCACATCACTAGTGTCCAGCTCTCATAAACACTCCCAGCATTCTCACATAAATACCAGATTTGAACAATTCAGATATGGGGCAAACGCTTCGAACATTAATATTACTGTATTATTAAACACCCTGCCGCGCCGTAGCACGAACAGTCACAAAAGAAGCCTCAACGAAAAACAACAGTAAGCCATGCGCCCGCTACTATGCATACCCAATGCCCCAGCCAATTTGCGAACCCATTCCATCAATTCCACACCCAAAGAACACCTTGCAAAGACCATGCCACATGTATGCAAATGAATGAAGCCACGACATCCAAATCTCATGAAACAGTAGATTTCGGTCCCTCCTCACTCTTCATGGCTTCAGCCTTTTTCTCCAGAGCTACATCACCACCGACAAGTGGCATTCCTGGCGAGAGGGGTGTATCTGGAACCTTGCCATCCTTGCCAAAACTCATCAATCTCTGCAAACCCCTTCGTATCCCACCAGGACTCCCAGGCTCTTTGACATCTTTGTCGAGGCCAAAAATGTTTGCCACGCTCAATTTTCGAACCTTCTTCTTTGCTTTTGGTACCTCCGCAGGTCCTGATTTTGGGGGCCATTCTCCGTCACGTTTCCACCCATAAACGCAACTTTGAATAACATCTGAAAGATTCATCGGGCAGCTGGGTGTCAATTGCTGAAGAATGACCTTGTCGTATATAGTGTTGTAAGCGTCGGGTTTGATGCTTGCACGCATGGCATTGGTTGGAGGAAGTATAGGTGGCGGAATTGGGAGCTCGGTATCTGAATCTTCCCATTCATCTTCGTCTGGCTCCAAAGCTGTTGAACTACCTCCATCCTCACTAGACATTGAAGCATGTTTATCAAGAGGAGGACTTTTGGCACCTTCAACAGGAACACGTCTCGCTCCAGTCCATGCGTCACGGCGCTGCATAAAACATCGTACACCATCATTCCACTCCATTTCCTTCTTATTTCGCCTCTTTCTCTGTTGTTTTCGATCCCGCTGTGTCTTCTTGATCGCCTCCCCTACTCCATCTGGATTGTCGAAGCGAAATGGACTTGTTTTCAAGCCGCCTTTCACCACTTTTGGACCAAAGGTGCGTGTGTCGACCTCGCCCTCACTGGTATCACTTATCCACTCATCTCGTTCTCTCCAGGGAACACCAACCAATCGGTCATCCTCCGTACTTTCTGTGCTCTCCACAACCAAGTCCTCTGTCGGTCGAGGCCATTCCCATTTCCAACCCGTCTTGACCTTTTCCGCTAACAATTTCTTCACCGCCTCTTTTTGCTTTGCCCGATCACGGCTGGTCAGATCAGCTTCATAATTGGTAATCGCATTTGTATTTGCAAGACTCTTTCGACGATGAGCTGCCGTGCCTGCCACATGAGAAGCTCCAAAAAACATCTTGCCCTCCTGTGTTGCGTCTCCCGTCTGGGCACCAGTGCCGTTTACTTGGTGGTTGAAGTGAAATATGTTGGAGAGGCCGTGACTGGTATGGTGAGAGTGGTCTTGCGCAGAGGTAGAAGTAGGATTTATTGCCGTTGCAGGTACCGTTACAGTAATGGGGGAGAGGGGTGCTGTATCACGGTCTAGAGCAGGTGTTACGACTGCAATTGGTGGCGTGACTAGCAAAGATCGTCAGTGTAATTCTTTGCACATTCAAATTACCATAGTAGGTTGGCTTGTACACATGGTGAAGTCGTATAGAAGGGATCTCGTCTTACTTGGGGTCTGAATCTTCTCCGCACTCACGGGTACCTTCGAGTCGCTGTCCTCCTGCTTCTCGTGTACTGTTACTGTGGTTGTTGTTGCAGTCGCATTGTAATTACTGCCTTCATTGGTTGTCCCACCTTTGATCGTCCCTTGTTGTGAATCCTCGCGGAACGGTAGCGATATTGATATAGAATGCGGGGAGATTGATGAAGTAGTGTCAGTAGTGTCCAACTTTTTCGAGGAATGCGGGACATTAGGTCCATTTTGTCCTTGCATTGACTCGGTTCTAGCGGTAGTGGCAGTCGCCATCGACGGCGCCGTGGACAGGGAGGCAGGTGCTTCTCCGTCTGTTGCTGCATCGTTCCCTTCTTGCCCTTCTTTGGATGGTGCTTGCTCTGGCCGGACTCGTTCATGCAGCGGTAGCGGACCCTGCACAGACTGAGACTGGTCGTGTGCTACGCTAGAGAGGCCAGTGCCGATTGGCGCGTCGTCCCTCGAAGCTGCACGCGAGCGAGACATATCGCAGCTGAGGAAACGATCATCGAAGGTCGAGAAAGGGGAAAGGGGCGACAGACACTATTGATGGGAAGGGGAAGGACCGAGGGCGAGGGGCGAGAGGAGGGGAAGAGAAAATGGCATGGTCGACAACTCGACTAGTGTGTTATTTGTGAAGTGGAAATCCGACTTTTCATGCGGGCGAGGCGGGGTTCTGGGGGTTCTTTCTTGCGGAGGAGGTGTGGAAGTGTGGCTGACAACGGTGGTGGTGGTGGCCCTCTTTGCCCTCTTCCTTGTTGATGATCGCATCGTCGCTTCCACCCGCACCGCCATCAAGAGGTGACTCGCTGGAGTGGGAATAAGCTTTGCAAGGGGCAACCTCATGTCTTACCCTACTTAAGGTGAATGATATCCAAATATGTATCCTAAGATGAAGATATACTCTTTCAAAGTGATAGAAGAAATGCATATAAATGTTTGGTGCAGCAACTTTCAACAACAAGGGCCTGCAGAATGCGGTATCGCTGGAGTCTAGACCACAAATGTCCATAAAGTAGCTGCTTTGATGGGCCAGCCCCCAAACTCCCGTAGCTCGCTGCGCTCGAAGTACTTAGATGGAAAGATGCAGACGTATTATTCACTTAGCACAGCATATCACATATTTCAAATAAAGTGAAATTCACAAACTCACATCTCAGCCTACAGACGAGAATCGGCACGCAGCCGTGCCGGCGGGGAGATAGGATTTCCTTGAGCCGCAAACGGTCGAAGGTTCGGCACACTAACATCCCATTCATCGTGCCTTTCTACAGAAAGTATAAGTGAAGGTCGGCTCCTGCATCCGATACTTCGGGGGGAGATATCATACCCGATAGCAAGGGTTGGAAAGAGTGGCTGAATCAGCGTCTTGCACTTTTCCTAATCAGATCTAGCGTGCAAGGTTCTCTTGGCTGCAGTACGACACAAGAGATCCGATGTTTTCACTTCACTTTAATTCTGACGACATCGACAAACGCGTTTTTCTTTTTCCATTGCCTACGAGTATCCCTCCCAATTGCGTGAGAGAAGAATTCGGAATCGAAGGCTTATGCATCCATCATCAGATATCACGTCCAGACTCCGACGTATCGGCGCTCTCCGAACCTGCAAGTTTTGAAATGAGCACGAGATCGAATCTACTGCTTAAAAGTGAGGCGATGAATCCTCAATTCTTCCTCGATGTGGTGCTGAGATGTCAACTTACGGTACCTGGTGATCAAATGCGTGTGGCCGAGTAGCTCGATGGTTGCTTGAAGGTTAATCCGACATGAACTCCTGGCACTCGGTATTTCCTTGCTACTGCTAGCGTTCTTTTGTCTTGTTTTTATCTGCCAACTTGTTTTTGCCATTCCGAATCGTTTTGCACGTTAAGCAGAAAGAGTAGGGCCAGTGCCGCTCGATTAATTGTTGTTTCTGAAGTCACATTTTAAGCACGAGTCACGGTACAATTTCAGATGTTGTTCATATACTTTATTCTAGTGTCTATATCAGACGAAGACTATGAAGACATTCAGAAATCAGAATATTCGAGTTCATGCCACCACTGTCACACTCGCTGTCGTTACACTACTGCCTCAGCGTTTTGTGCAAGTGTGGATATTCCCCTAGTGTACACCCCCCAGGTGCAAATACATCTGCAAATGTTCCCATTACTCCTTGCCCAAATCAGAAATGTGCCCATAATCTATCAAAACGGAGGGTTATCCTCAACGGACGAAGCACTTAGGCAAATCAATCAACCCAAGAGACGTTTGACTCGTGCCTCCCATCCACGTACGTTTTCCTGATGTTGCTTTTCAAATTCCTCCTTTTCTTGCAAGTTTGCTATAATGGTATAGCCGGTACACCTACTTGGACTGCTTCAGTTCTTATTCTACTTCTTAGGAAGTCCCGCCCCTGTAACGCTTTCCACTTCGGGGTCCCCTGGCGTCATGTGCCCAATTTGGGACTTTTAGGAACCAGTGAAAAATCTGGTCTCCGTCTGACGTTAAATAGAGTAAATAAATAAATAAATAAATTTTCTTGCAAGAGTTGGTCCTGCTTCTCTCTGTAATTCTTCGCAAGGGTCAAATCTAACTCTGCGATATCCTTCCCAGCAACTGCAGCTTGCAAGATGGCTGCGGTATCTTCCTGAACCTCGTGCCAGTTGCCCCATGCCTCCTGATCAGACTGTAACACCTGGACCGTCATTGGTCGATCGTCGGTTACCAGTGCCATCTGGAGCTCAATCAACCTAGAAAACTCACGGCGGGATTCTGCGTTGCGGCTGGCAACGAGCTCCTTGGCATTCTGGAGTGCAACCTCTGCCTCGCGCAATTTTTCTTCCGCTAAGGTGACGTTTTTGTGGACGGTATCTCCATTTAGATGGAGGAGATTCATCACTTCGTCGTCGAAGCGTCGGCGCTGAGCTGGGGGCTCCTCGATGTCTTCATCGTCCTCTGTGGTTCATGTTAGCATTTGTTGTTTGTGATTTCTCTTGCGTGGACTTACCTGGGGCTTTTCTCTTGTTATTAGTGTCCTGCTCTGGTTGATGTGCCGAAGCATCACCAGCAAGGACATGGGATGGAGAAGTAAGCGGGCGAGGTGCTGATACTTCACCAAAGGGTGAAGTTCTCGCGATGACCGGACTCTCAAAGCGACGAAATGGCCTTGCAATACGTCGGGGTGTTGTAGAAAGACGCTCACGTGGCCTATCCGCCGACGGTCCTCCATTGCCTCCATTGTTCTCGGCCTCATGTGTGGTGAAACTTGGGGAAGAGGGGGAGTATGTTGGAGACGTCGGACTGTATACAGGAGATCTCGGTCTGAGATCAGGAGAAGGGTGATTGTAGCTGGGGGACGTCGGACTGAACTCAGGGGATGTCGGTCTGAGAATAGGAGAAGGACCGTTGTAGTTGGGAGATATGGGAGTGAACTCAGGGGATGTCGGTCTGAGATTAGGAGAAGGGTGATTGTAGTATGGCGACGAGTTGCCCAAGGTTGGAGATATCGGGCTATAGCTGGGAGACACCGGACTGTATCTGGGAGAAACAGGAGTTGGTGATCTCGAGAAGGGTCCAAATGACGGAGACTGTTCTTCGCCGTCCTCATCTGGGCCAGCAGACAAGGTGCCGGCGGAAAGGGTCTCAGAAGACGCATCAGATTCCGTCTCAGAGCCGTTGTCCTCCTCATCCGAGCCAGCGGACAAGGTGCCAGCTGAAAGGGTATGAAAAGATGCATCAGACTCCGTCTCATCGTCCATATCATCGTCCTCATCCTCACTCTGAACCGCAGTCTCATCTGTCGAGTTCCAGAAGTTCTCCATTCCAATCTCTCGCAAATCTGCCCAATTCCCAACGATGGGGGTATCATCAAAGAGAGGGGTTCCAGGCGAGGCTTGCTCACTTTCCTCCTCGCTCTCACTCGGCAGGGAGACGAGCTCCTCATCAGCCTTGTATTCATCGTCAGTCTTGATGGTCTCGGAGTCGGTTTCATCGTAGTCTTCAGAGCTGTTGTGAGCGCCATTTTGAGGGAGACCGGCGATGAGGTCGTCGACAGGTGCAATCGAGGCATCCTCGCCCTGCTCGACGCTCGGAATGAGGGTTTGGGTGTCGATGACTGGTTGGTACGATGAGGTAGCACGAGGGAGAAACTCAATGCTGGGGAAGAGGCCTCGAGAGCTCATGACTGGATTTTGAGATTGACTAGCGTGAGTACCGTGAGTACCGTGAGTCTGCTCAACCGAAGGCTGGGAAGAGGATGAACCCAAGCGGCCGAAGCCTGACATGCCACGACCCATCAGCTGTCCTACAGGTCCGGCAGCCACCCAGGATCTACGAGTTCTAGGGCGACGCGAAGGTCCAGCTCCTGTAGGGTTACGAGGAGAAGCTCTGGAGGACGACGACAATCGGGAGACTCGAGCAGGTGGCTCTGATGTATCGTCACGAGCAGCAGCTCTGGCGGACGCGAAGGATGGGAGACTTCTGAAGACGTTTAGTCGAGATTGTCGAGATCTGGATGTTGGCGTGGGTGCGCTAGGAGAGTTTCTAGCAGTAGCTCCCGAAGACGAGACCCACGGAACCTGGCTTGCGAAAGCTTGGGGTGGTTGGGAGACTCGTTCGACTTTGATAACTCGCTCCGTGCTGGAAGAAAATCTGTTGGAAGCGGCTCTATCGATTAACGATGCGATGTGCGCCTCCATGGTTGGTGGAGGTGCTTGCGATGTAGTGGTGGCAGCGACAGAGATGTTGTCTGGCTCTGGAGACGGGGATGCGGATGCGGGTTTGAAGGAGAACTTCATCATAAGGGAAGGCATCTTGTTGGTATGAAGAAGCTGCTGAAAAGAAGTTCTTGAAATAGATGTATGAAGGCGTCGACGAAGTCGATGAAGATTTTGACGAAGGAATCGACGAAGAGGTTGATGAAGGAGTTGATGGAGGTTTTGATGTGGGAGATGTTGGGGTGGAGGCACGAAGCATTGCTATTGTCAAGAACGTATGGTCGACGAAGGTATTGTTGATGAAGGAATCAAGTCTTGATGACGAAGGTATCGAGTCTCGATGAAGGAGGTATGGAATTCTGATGAAGTTTTGCAGTGGTGCGGTCTTCTCAAAATGTTGTAAAGAGGGAAGAGGAAGAGGAAGACGAGGGAGATTTAGGATTCAATTATACTGGCAGTGGCGCCTCGTCCGTCGATGCACCCATGCACGTGCAGTGTTGCCCGGGCTACACTCACTTACGAGCCGCTAGCAATAAGTGGGTCTTCTGCCTAATAAGTGGCTTTAATAGACCCCCTGTCGGGGTGAATAACTCGTGGTGCCTAAGGGGCTGGGGAGACGGATGAGCACCTCGGTCGAGTGAATAGCGATATGTTGGTCTTGACTTGTACTTCGCAGTATTTAAATTGTAACTTAAGGATTGCGCGTAGTGTTATTCACTCTCTTCATGGCTCATTTAATTTGTCATCTTGCAGCGGGATCGAAGTGCTAGCCTGATCTGGTTGAAGGGAGATGGAGTTTGCTGCCGTCGGCCGATTTGCAATTTGTTTGTTTGTGGCGCACGGGCCATGTAGAGTAAACTTATAAGGCTCCTACAGCACGTGCCATGTCCTATTCTTGGTAACAGAGGTTGGGTTTGGAGGAATCGAGGACCCAAGCTACCACCGGCAAGTTCCGAGAGCGATTTATGAAGGGCAAGGAGGATAGAGCTTACAATGCTAGCTTGCTTTTTACAGAAGCTCTACGTATGACTTTTTGAAAAATCGCTCGGAGGGCCGGGGCGGTGTCATGGAGTTTGCTGGGTGGAGGCTCTATATAACGCAGGGCTGGGGTTGTCTATTTTGGACTGGAATATGCTAGAATACTTTGGAATTCAAAGAAGTTCCAGTCTTTACGGCCTATTTAAATGTAATTTTGAAGTTTGAGTGGCTCTGCGGTTTGTTTTGGGGGAGTCATAGATAGAGCACCTGATGGAGATGGAAACATTGGGGGGAGGCAGGTGGAAGAGAGAGGAAAGAGGGTGGGCGAGGGGATTTTGGTAAGTATGGATGGTGGGGAGTGTTGTATGAGCTTTGTCCTGGTAAGTTAGGCAGAGAGGCTCATGTCAGGATGAGGAAGAGCAAGGTCGATTCCTGAAATTTGGCTAGATTCACTACAAGTCTTCAAGAGGATGACTCTTTTTCTAACAGACCCGCAGGCTATTCCGCTAGCGCCTTTACCGCGCGGTCATCCCCTCACGGATTCACGGCACTCGCTAGAGGGGGCGCTAAGGTCCTTCCAAACCAACTACACCAAGATATAAACCCAAATACCAAAATCATCCTCGTCCAATCAACAGCCCGGCTTGACAACCCGATACGTCGGTCCCGAACGACACGATTTACCTCCTATGAGACTACATAGTGAGAAGGGGCGCCTCGTCGCTAGCACACGATCTATAAAAAGCTCTTCGGGAGTTTTTCTATACCCCCCCTCGGCTTCGGCTGGGTGGGGGTGGAGTTTTTGCTGTTTTTTTTTTGGGATGGGAGAACGGAGGGAGTGAGGTTTTGGAATTGAGAGAGTGTGATACTTTTACTCCTGCGGCACCGCTGTCACATTGGGAAATGTAAAATTCTACCAGGCGTGGATTTCCAAACGAGATTTTGACAGCTAGCACTCTTTCCTCCATTTCCTTCCCAACACATCAGCCTCCTCATCCCTCAAACCATGATTATGCAGAATAACCACAAAATGCATCTTCCACCCCTCCTTCCCCACCAACTGATCGTGACGCTCGTCGTCGGTGATTTTCAACTCGATATCGGCGTGCGTTTGAAATGTGATCCGGCCTATGTGGGGAGTTGTGCGGCTCAACTGGAATGTGGTATCGAGTTGGGAGGCGGGTGAGGGGATGGTTACTGTGGCCCATGCGCGTGTTATGTCGCTGCCGGTCGGGAGCCTGAAGGGGGAGATGGGGTGAGAGGTGCTATTTTGGGGGGATGGGGTTGGTGGTTTGATTTGTATTAGCATAGAGGGACGTTCTCAATCCGAAAGTTTGATAGAGGAAAGATATTTTCTTCTGATGCACTTTCACTTTGCTAATGTCTGGGATGGTGGACATGTTTTTTAATTCGAGGCTGCTTTGTGTTTTTTTGTTCCTGGCTAATGAACCCCAGTCTTCAATTCTGCTATGAACAAGGACAAACACCTCCCGATTTTTGACACAACATACAGGGAGAGAAATCCTCTAGGTTTGCAGAAGACGCTCCTGGAATGAATGGAGTTTGAGATGTACTGTGAGGTAAAATTTTCAAGTGAAGATTTTGACGGCCATATGATTGTTAAAAGCACTTTCTCTGGTTCCAACCATACCTCTCTCCTAATCAATTATCAGGCTCACCAGCCTCCTGGTAAATAGCTACAAAATGAACATCCCAGTCTCCCCCCTGCGTCATCAGAATCCAAATTGCCACACAATTTGCCTCATCAGTGATATCCAACTCAACATCTACATATTCGAACTTGGCCATGATTTTCTCCAGAATTTTCCCGTCGCGTAGCTGAGGTAATGAGGACATATTGTTACTCTTGGCGAGGGTGTGGATCTTGGTAACAAGCTCGCGGTAGGTGAGTGGCGGGGAGAAGGTTATGGTTCCCCAAGTATCGGCTGTGACTGCGCCGGGGCAACGATACTCGATGAGGACGCTGTAATCGATTTCTGGTGTTTCCATGTTGGCGGTTTGGGATTTGCTGTAGTCGGTGCTTTGGGTTGTATTTGCGTGGATGACGTTCTCGGTCTGAAACTTTGGTGAGATAGAGAGGTTGTCTCCCTGGCTTTCTTATATTGCGTGATGCTTTCTTTGACCTTTGTGCGCTCTACTGGAACTAACGCTAACTTTCTAGAGTGTCGAGAATATATGAGCAACGCCGACTAAATCCTTCCAATTTCTGTCGCTACATGAGTATTTTGTCGTACAGTATCCAGGAGTCTCGGGAGCGTCATATCACAAAGGGTTTGAAAAGGATTTGCTATTATGGTGGGTTTGAAAGTTTGCATTTTCGGAAAAGTGTAATTAAAATACCCGACTCGAGCGGCCAGCAACGGTACCCAACGCAATAGAAAAATCGAAGGCTGCGGGTTGTAGTTTTCAAGTCAAGATAACAACAGCCTTTGACTATGTATCAAGTAAGTTGGAGCTTGTTCTTCGGCGGGAGGATGCGAACAATCATGGAGTAACTCTTTCATTCCGAAGATTGAAATTTGAAGAAGATTTCCATGCTTCGTTTGCTTGCCATTTATTCGATAGAGACGTGTACCGCTGGTTTCTGGAAGGGTGAAGAGGCTTCTGATGGCAAGTTGCTTTGCAATCTCGTTTTATGGATCAGAATATGGGAAATAGATTTGACTATCAGGACATGAGCAGGAACAAGCGAAAAATATACCCGTTATACCCCGTATCGTGAACATAGCGTGGTGATTATGAAACGAAGCGCTCGACAAAGATAACCTTTTTGGTGTGAACGAGAAAATCTATTTATGGAAATCTGAATATTCTATATTCTTCCTTCCTTTAATATAGGCACATAAATATCTAACACTATTTGTTTCTTCTTTCTCAATTCAACAATTGTTGTGACGCTAAATCGAGGCTCGATGGAATTGATTAAATTGATGTCTAAAGAAGAGAAGTTAAAAGAGCATTGAAAGTGCTCCTTTTAAGCTCTCAGAGCTTACGAAGCAGACCCACTTAAATGTGGCACGACAATTGTGCTATCAACACTTTCCTCTAGTCTTCTTCCGTAAACATCGAAAAGGGGCTGGCTCGCTTATCGCGAGTTGCGCGACTGCTAGGCACTCGATTTTTTTTCGTCCGCGCACACAGATCTCCGGCACGCTTATTTTTTAACTTTAACCCTCTTTTAAAAAATAACCACTAATTATTTTATTATAATATTAAATATATGAGTTCTTGATATATAAGTTTTATATAAGTTTTTTTTTTAATAATTTTAAATCTTAAATTGGAAGAGCTAGTTTTTGGGAGCGTTTTAATAATTTTTAAGTGCGAAGAAGTACGAAGGTACTTTAAGAACATCAAAAAAATCGACTTTTCTAATTTAAGATTTAAAATTATAAAAAAAAGATTTCATATAAAAAACTTATATAAAGAGCTCATATCTTTAATATTTTAATAAAATAATGGGTAGTTATTTTTAAAATGGAGGTTTAAGTGGGATTTCGATGTAACGGGTAAAGTTATGCGCGGACGAAAAAAAATCGAGTGCCTAGCAGTCGCGCAACTCGCGATATTTATTTCACCCCTCGTCTCGTGACCACCTCGCAAACCGCAGGTGAAATTCGGCTCAAGATCATGCACTCGCTCAGAACTTAAATGAGTGTAGCCAATCGCATCGATAAAAATCTCAATTTTTCGAGGAATACCGCAGGGGATGCCACCTGCCACAAGTACTTACCGGTCGGTATCTAAGGTGCTTACTTACTCTAGCATGCCAAGCTAAGCTACCATTTTGTTAATTCCTAAAGTCCAGGGTTAAAACTAGCTCCCCTGGCGTCATGTGCCCAATTTGGGACTTTTAGGAACCAGTGAAAAATCTGGTCAATAAATAAAAAAAATGCCAAGCTAAGCTTGCATAAGCTTCGTGCTAAAGTTGAAGGCTGCCGCTGACTTCACATCCAAGACGAACCCGAACTTTTTCGCCGCTTCCAGAATTGGATAATACCGAGACTTTCGGGGACAAGTCCTCGGAACCATCCGATGGCAGACCTTCACGGCCCGTCTCAAATTCGTTGTTGACCGAAAAGTGGTTTCTTTTTTCAAGATCCGATATTTATCCTGCTTCCGAGGAGATCACGACCCAGAATTTTAGTCCACTTCTTACTGAAAGTGGTTTATCCTTGGCACTCATCACTTTCCGAGATCTAACCGAGATCGCTCAATATCCGTCTGATGTATACAGGGGTCAAATCTTGTTTTGATTGGTGTAGAGAGCAAGCACGGCAAGAAACCTCTCCGGAACTAATATCTGCTTTTTCGCGCTTGTTAAAGATCGCCGCCGCAACCGTTACCGTACACCTTAATGCGCCACCGGTACTCGCCGGGGTTATACAACGTTTCCTCAAATCGTAAGCGATCGTCTATAGCGTCTTGGTATTTGAGACAGCCTACCAATAAGAAGCGGAGGCTCCCGAATTTAAGCAATGACAAGCATTTTCCAAGCGATCACCTTCCTTCCGATGAAGCTTGACTCAGTTGCAGCGGTCGCTGGAAGATCCACTAGTACTACCGCATACCTCGGCCCTGATTCTCCTTCGCGATAGAGCTTTCGAGGATTTTTACTGGCCAATTCGTAAGCGGGTGGTCATAAAGTCCCAAATTCTTTTGACGAATCACTCCACCTCCAGCTTTAAATCCATGTTTTTAAGCGTGTTCTAACTTCTAGGGAGGTACAACTGTGATCTGAGCAGGGTTATTCCCTCGTTGGCCAGTAACGTACCCTCACTTTATCTTCATCTCTCATTAACATGCCAGAATTTTGCCACGAGGGAAGCGGGTACAATGTTTCTAGCCTCCTTCTCCACTAGGAATCGTCCCAGCAGCTTGGTCTTAAATAACTGTGCTCCCCTGGTGGCACCAAGATTTTGTCTTGAGCTCTGAAAGGACTGGCCAGTTGCACGACTACTTTCTATCAATATGGCCGAACATCAGATGCAAGTGGCAGAAAGCCAAACGCCATCTGTGGAGAAGGTTGCCGAGAAGGTGAACTTGGATGTCGGCGACGAGAAAGTAGGAGATATCACTCCTGTCCAGGGCACTGTTGTTTCCTTCGCCGACACCCCTGATGACGAAGAGCCAAATGAGGAAGAATTGGAGAAACTGAGAAGAAGTTTGTGCCTCCAAGTTTCCCGAATCCCTTTGCGATGTGATTCTAACTGAAATACAGTTGGGGAGAATCTTCCATTTTCGGCATGGCTTGTCGCAGTTGTCGAACTCTGTGAACGGTTTACCTATTATGGCTGTTCTGGTATTTTCCAGAACTACATTACGAGGCCTCTCGATGGAAGTGAAGGCCGTGGAGCTTTGGGCCGAGGACATCAGACTGCAACCGCTTTGACAACATTCTTTCAATTCTGGTGCTATGGTAAGTCAAATCTAGGTGAACGAGTTTCTCCGCGTTTATGATTCGCATCACAATGGTGCCCCTTACTTCTAGTCCTTCAAGCATTTCAGGACCAAATGGGTCCCTGCATATGTCATTCAATGTCCACCTACTTCTCTTCTGGTCCTGGGAAAATGTTAGGATCAATTGAACGTAGATCAGACTATAATTTTGATTTCAAAGTTCTCTTGTTGCCTAGCGTTTACCCAAAGAGTTGGATTGTTGCGCCTCGCAAAATTAAGCGAAAGGGGCACACGACAGAGTGGTTGAAACAAGAACCTGGCTAACATACCAACAGTCACTCCAATTATTGGTGCCATTGTAGCAGATCAATATCTCGGAAAGTACCGCACAATCGTCGTCTTCGGCATAGTTTACCTCGTGGGGTTACTCGTTCTCTTCGTAACAGCATTGCCAACAAATCTTGCACATGGTGCTGGTATGGGAGGCTTCATTGCCGCTATTTTGATAATCGGTCTTGGAACTGGTGGTATCAAGTCAAATGTATCTCCTTTAATTGCTGATCAATATACCCGTAAGGCAATGGCAGTTAAAACCCTGAAGTCTGGGGAGCGTGTTATTATTGACCCGGCCGTCACCGTGCAGCGAATTTACATGGTGTTCTACGTCTGCATCAACGTGGGCTCTTTGTCGCTCCTTGCGACACCATACATGGAGTTGTATGTTGGTTACTGGTCCGGTATGTTTCTGGTGCTTTGACTGAGATGCGTTCAAATCTAACTGTTCTACAGCATATCTGCTTTGCTTCTGCATGTTCGCTATGGGCATGGTAGTTGTCATCCTCGGAAGGAAATTCTACATCGTAAGACCACCGCAGGGTAGCGTCATCACCGATGCTTTCAAAGCGATGTGGATCATGGTCAAGAACCGCAACATGAATGCTCCAAAACCTTCATACCAGGAAGAGTTTGGAAATGGCTCAATCAAGTATCCTTGGGACGATCTTTTCATCGATGAGTTGAAGCGCGCTCTCGTCGCCTGCAGAGTCTTCCTCTTCTATCCCATATACTGGGTTGTATACGGCCAATTTTCAGGAAACTTCGTCTCTCAAGCCGCCCAAATGAATGGTCACGGTATCCCGAACGATTTGATGCAGAATTTCGACGCGATTTCCATCATCTTCTTCGCACCCATCCTCGACCGACTCGTCTACCCTTTGCTTCAAAGATACCATATCCATTTCCGTCCCATCACTCGTATCTCTTTCGGATTCTGCGTCGCTTCCATGGGAATGCTCTATGCTGCAGTCCTGCAACACTACATCTATGAAGCTGGGCCCTGCTACGCCCATCCTCTTTGCGAAGCTGCAACTGACGCCAGCGGGACCATTCAAGGCAACGATATTCATATCGCTATTCAAGCACCGGCTTACATGTTCATGTTAGTCCACAACTCCAACTTTCTATCTTCCTTTGCGCCTAATTCTAGAACTTTTACTAACAAAAAACTTATAGTGGAATATCCGAGATTTTCGCCTCCGTGACAGGTCTCGAGTACGCATACATGAAAGCCCCACCATCCATGAAATCCTTCGTCCAATCAATGTTCCTCCTCACCAACGCCTTCGGATCCGCCATCAGCGAAGCCTTCACTCCTTTGGTTGGAGACCCTGAGATTATGTGGCTGTTCACTGGACTGTGCGTTGCCAGTTTTTCTGTTGGTTTGATATTCTATGCATTGTTCCATAACTTGGATAAGCGTGAGGATGAAATGAACAAACTTGATGCGGTGCATGAGAAGGTCGAGAACAAGAAGGCACTATTGCAGAGTGAGGGTGTTACGGGAGAGGTTGTGGATACTAAGTCGTAAAAAGGGGGGGTTAAAAAAGTTTATGGTTTGATGGGAGGCAAAATAATGAGGGATGATGTGATGTTGAAAAGTTAATGTAGTAATACTCTAAAACAAGAAAATTTAGAAAAAGCTATAGTTACAAAACAATTGTGAAATTTAGCAAGCATAGTACCGCATTAATTACTTGGTTTCAAGCGCCACCATTTGACGCCCGGTTTTGACCTCGATTTTCTGTCATTATCTGGCACAAAGGGGGTAAAAATTGGAGAGCTCTTAAAACCGGGAGAACTATCCGATATATCCCTTCATTCTATCTTATAATTCTAACACAACGAAGCTCAAAACGGGAGAGATCTCGGCAGGGGTGGCCCTTCAAATCAATTGATACGGTAGTCGTCAAGCGATGATTCTAAAAGTCAAAATCCCATATATATACGAAAGCAAAAAACAGAGCAATAGAGAAAGAGGGCAGAATCGCATCTCGGTTGGCTATTTCCCACGAGAGAGAGACAGGAAGGTCTCCGAGAGTAAGTACCACGTTGAATATGACTCAGTCATAGACAAGATGCACCATCCAGTCAACAACCCTCTATTTCCAGCAATGCTTTTAACTTTCCAATTGTCGCTCAACCTTGTTTACCCTCTCATTAGCTTCGGAAAACTTGATTGCGTTCACAAGTGCACTTCGCAACCACCTTCGCATCGCCAGCGGCATTTGGATGTACTCCATCTCAATTCAAAAGTGTTCAAGCTGGTGCTCTTTTAACGCGGATAGAAAAGAAACAACAAGAAAGAGTACCATTCCCGAATCATAAAAGCTTATGCCTCTCTCTTTCTCCCAAATAAAGAAAAGATTGGATTTTCTAGCTCGTCATCAAGCAGTCGCGTCCTTGAAAGCTAGTGTCTTACAGACCACG
This sequence comes from Hymenotorrendiella dingleyae, assembly GCA_003988905.1. Lineage (NCBI taxonomy): Eukaryota > Fungi > Ascomycota > Leotiomycetes > Helotiales > Helotiaceae > Hymenotorrendiella > Hymenotorrendiella dingleyae. Next base: position 21,551 of record QYAP01000322.1, read on the forward strand.
CAGTTTCTCGCAACCCTCACCAGATGTCGAAAAGGTCAAAACCAAAACTCCACATGAATTCGAACAATTTCAACATCTGTGCGTTAAACTACCACTGAGGCCTATCAAGCCTCCCATCCGATGTACCGCGACAGATCCGGTATCTGTCAACGACGTTAGCATTACGGTTCGGTTGCAGCGGGCGCCGCCGCATATCGTTACCACCCCAAGGACTCGGCCCATGGATGCAAGCCCGCCGTTGCGCCTGTTTTTTGCCTCGAACCCGACTTTAACTAATATAGTGTAGAAAAAGGCGTAGACGAAACCCGTCGTAAGCATCCCCCCCCGCCCCCCCTTATTAGCCGAATATAATCAATATATCGTACATGACAACAACGCACCTGTTGCCGTCAACCGACAGTACAAGGGGAATATATACATGCCGGGAAGTCGTGATAAACAATCATGTTTGTGATCTGCCCGCCATGTGACACCCCCGCGGCTTGTAGTAGCGAGATCCCAGCAACTGCCAACTGGCATGGAACCCCCCTATTTAAGCTTTCGGCTGGCTTACTATCTCCGAAGACTTGGCTATCGGCGATATCATGAGCCAAAGCACCCGTCGACCATCGATTTTCTGCATTTGCTAGCCAGAGGATAGACTACCGAATAATGGGTCTTCTTTCAGGAGCTATTCAATGACATTCTGCACGCTGTGTTTCGGGGTCGTACCAAATACAAATAGATGTTAGGCTTCGAGTGTCCCGTTGATTCCCCTCAACCCCGCTGCAAGACGGGACCTTTGCTACACATTGGCATGCAGCCGCAGAATCCGCAAGCAAACGGGGTTTTTTTGCAGTTTTCTTTCTTGATTCTTAGGGTGTCCAAACTCTCGATATCTGCTGAGAGCTTTCCTGCTTTTCATTATCATATCAAACCACGTGGTAGACATAGCGACGCATTCGATGGTAGCCATTTCTTATCTCCGTAAGTCAAAAGATATTTCTGGCACTTCAAAATCTCAATTTTGTAGCGATAATAGCCTGCCAACAAATTACGACAACCGAGACTTTTGGGATTCCAATTGGCAAATGGAGCACAATAATAAAGGAGTGGTATGTGGTCGGTGTTTTGCAATAAGTCGCCTATGGAGTTGAAAAGAAGCGGGGAAATTTGTTGTCAAAAGAGTTAACTCCGAGACCATTTTGTATCGCTCAATACTAAAGTCCTAAGATCGTGAGACTTCACAGTAAGAAGTCACGGAGATACAGATTATTAAAGAATACCGTGCCAGATCCCGAGTGGCCCCCATCGTGACACCAAAAATTGCACTCCATAAGGAAATACAACTTGAGGGCCTATGACGATGCCATTTTGAAAATAGCCTCGGTTCGGCGACTGGGCAAAGTCCGCACAAGGTGGGGTTTCAAGTACCGATACATATCCTAGCCCTTAACTTTCCACCACAAAGCATGTCAACGCTACTGTAAAATAACGCCGAAAAAGAGGTACCTAAGCCTTTGCTATGCAAGCCATGCAAAAGTACTTAAACAAGTGCACAATTGCCCCATTTTGTTGAAACTCGGCAATACACCCATTCGCCAATTCTCGGATGCCTACCCTTGTTGACAGTGACAACACTTTTGCCAGCTGCCAACAGTGGGACTGGCAGTAGCTTCAAATCGTTCCATAATTTTCGGAGAAAGACTTTGGAAAGAACCACAATAACGACAAATATCGGAGTTAAGATAGGCATTTGCAGCATCAAGGAATCGCCCTTGGTATGAGGAGGTGAATGTGCCAGTTGGCTTGCGTAGTTCAAGAAGTGGAGGGAAAGGTAAAAATTCTGCCACCGTGGCCACGAATATAAGAATGAGCACGTCTGCTGCCACTGGGCGCATACTTGCCATCTCAGCTCAACTCAAGAACCACCCAAACAACGTAAACGATACACAACAAGCAAACATGTCAACTCCCTACAAATTCGCAGGATGGATGGGTCTAGACAAAAGCGCCTCGGAGGGTAAAATGGTCTGGCAAGAATTCGAACCCAAGACCTGGACCGAGGACGACGTTGACATTAAAATCACTCATTGTGGTATATGTGGGAGTGATATCCACACGTTAAGATCTGGATGGGGTAAGCTTTTTTCTGTTGCCCAGGGAGCAGGACTGACGGCTTTCTTAAAGGACCATCACTATATCCTTGCTGTGTAGGCCACGAACTTGTTGGAACAGCTGTCAAGGTCGGAAGTAATGTGAAGCACATCAAGGTCGGGGATCGAGCTGGCGTTGGAGCACAATCAGGGTCTTGCCTAGACTGTGAGGACTGCATTGAGGGTAGAGAATGCTATTGCACTTCTATGATTGGAACATACAACGGGAAATACCCCGATGGATCGAAGTCCTATGGAGGATATGCCGATTATTGTCGTGCGACTGGCCATTTCGTAAGTTCCACAGTCTTGCTCTTCATGGCCTCCTTATCTTCTTGAGTGTCGTTTTTGGGGTAGATCCTTTTATCGCACAATCTCATGGCTTCTGTCCATTTGAACTTTAAAATTCAGCAGGCTGACTTGGAAAATTTGGCGTTGATAGGTTGTTAAAATCCCAGACGCACTCAGTCTCGCTGAAGCAGCTCCTATGCTATGTGGTGGAATAACCGTTTGGAACCCGTTGGTGCAAAACGGAGCCGGCCCCGGAAAAAGAGTTGGTATTGTTGGTTTGGGAGGACTAGGTCATTTTGGTGTCCTGTGGGCCAAGGCACTTGGCTGCAGCGAGGTTGTCGTTATCTCTCGGTCCAACGCAAAGAAAGAAGACGCAATGAAATTGGGAGCGACCAAGTACATTGCAACGGAAGAAGAGGGATGGGCCAAGAAGAATAGCCGCAGTCTCGATCTGATTATTTGCACGGTCTCTAGCCCGAATATGCCCTTGGAGCAATACTTCCAATTGCTGCGCACCAACGCCACTTTCATCCAAGTACGTTCCAAATCGAAATTGAAAAAGTAGAGATTCGCTGACGTTTGTTTGTTTTGCAGGTTGGAGCCCCAGAGGATAAGATCCCCGGCTTCTATGCATTTGCACTTATCATGAAAGGTTGTAAGATTGGTGGATCTTGTATCGGGTCCCCAGCAGATATCACTAACATGCTGAACTTTGCCGCGGAAAAGAACATCCACCCTTTCATTCAGGAAAGGCCAATGAAGGACGCAAACCAAGCAATCGTTGATATGGATGACGGCAAGGCAAAGTTCCGCTATGTGTTGGTCAATGAGAAGCATGTCGCAGAGTTGAAAGCATGAATAGGGAGAACAGAGATAGAATAGAAACATGCAGAGGTGGTGTAAAAGAGATACAATAGAAACCTTGCGTGTATACAACCAGGGAATCAGGACTAGTTCTGCACATGTGCCATGGCCAACAATCGCTCACCTGCCAGTACACCTCAGAAAGACTTCCAGCCAGAGGTCTTCTCTGGAACTTTCACTTGCAAAGGCACCCTGGAAGCTACCTACAGAAGCGACCTTCAGAAAACCGTTGGCGGGTGTTTAAAAAAAGCCACTACTGATGAGGTCAGCGAGAAAGTAATACACGCAGCGGGTCAATGAATGGAACAAATGAATCCGGTTAGTGCTGGTTTGGCGATTGCTTTTTTCTGTGCCCTTTGTCAAGCTCATCCATGCCTTTGAGCAGAGAGAAAGAAGCTTTGGCTCCGAGAACGGAGTTCAACGGACTGATTTGCGGTTCTTGGCGGATCTCTGGTCTCTGGCTAATACCACCATGGAGCGATGCGAGGGGAATGGAACTGAGCCCTGCCGGATCAAATGAATCATCGTTATTTCTTTGAATTAATGAATTAATGAATACAGGTTTGATGATTTCAAAGCTGTGGTGAAGTCCAGCCGCGATAGACACGTCGTGCACGGTTGCAAGCGCTAGTCACCTGCATGGGTGCCTGACGGGCAAGGCGGCCAAAAAAGAGGTTCAAAGAAAGGTTGGGCTGGAGGCGAGCTTAGAACGGATCTCCCTGTCTACCTTCATCTTGCAAAAACTGCGACCAGCAAGACCACACCCCACTGCGTCAACAGCCATCGCCAGTGTTGTCTCGGGCATCTACATTGCTCGTTTATGCTTTTATTATAGTTGCGCATCCGCATCTCCCCAGCTCCTGGGCGACGCGCCTCGAAACCGCTGAAGGCGACAGCATCGATTTCGCGCAACGAGCGCTCGACCTCACTCTTTGCCAACTCCCGCCTACGCGCCACGAAACTCGATCATCAGTCAATATGGCGGAATATGAAGAGGGCTACGAATATGACGACTATGAGGAGGAGGATGCAGGGATCACGGCGGAGGATTGCTGGTCGGTTATCTCATCGTTCTTCGAGTCCAAGGGTCTGGTGTCGCAACAGCTGGATTCATTCGACGAATTTGTGTCGACAACGATGCAGGAGCTTGTAGAAGAGAACTCGCAGCTCACCCTGGACCAAAACAATCCGCCATCCTCAGATGATCATCCGATTGCCTTGCGCCGATACGAAATCAAGTTTGGCACTGTTTTTCTTTCGCGGCCTGCGATGACAGAGGGTGACGGAACCAGCAGCGTCATGTTACCACAGGAAGCACGATTGCGAAACCTTACGTACTCGAGCCCTCTATTCCTCGAAATGACGAAGAAAGTTTCCGTAGCAGTGGAGCGTCCTGTACCGCTCAACGAGTTGGACTATGAGCAGGAGACTGAGATGTCGAGAACTGGCGAGCATCCAACGAGACTGGTCTGGGAGGATGAAGATTCTGGACAAGGTATCAGTGAGAAGACGGGTAAGCCGGATCGCGTCTTCATCGGAAAGATACCCATCATGTTGAAATCAAAGTACTGCATTCTCAAGGATCTTGAGGAGGATGAGCTCTACGGATGGAATGAATGCCCTTATGACCAGGGAGGATACTTTGTTATCAACGGCAGTGAAAAGGTTTTGATTGCGCAGGAACGAAGTGCCGCCAATATCGTTCAGGTCTTCAAGAAAGCACCCCCAAGTCCAACTCCTTATATCGCAGAGATTCGAAGTGCCCTTGAGAAGGGTTCGCGCCTCGTTTCCTCACTGGTCATCAAGTTGTTCGCCAAGGGCGATGGGCAAAGAGGAGGTTTCGGACAAACCATCAAATCCACGCTTCCATACGTCAAGAGCGACATTCCCATCGCCGTTGTCTTCCGTGCCCTAGGCGTTGTGTCTGACGAGGATATCTTGAATCACATTTGCTATGACCGTACAGATACTCAAATGTTGGAGATGCTTAAGCCTTGTATAGAAGAAGCTTTCGTTATCCAAGATCGAGAAGTCGCTTTAGATTTCATCGGAAAGCGTGGCAACAGCACCACGATGACTCGAGAGAAACGTGTAAAACACGCGCGAGATATTATGCAGAAGGAATTATTGCCGCATATTTCGCAAAGAGAAGGAAGCGAGACACGCAAAGCCTTTTTCCTCGGTTACATGGTCCATAAGATGTTGCAATGTGCACTTGGCCGACGAGAAGTAGATGATCGAGACCACTTTGGAAAGAAGCGCTTGGATCTTGCTGGTCCGTTACTTGCGAAACTCTTTCGAAATCTTTTTAAGCGTTTGAGCGGAGATGTCTACAAATACCTTCAACGCTGCGTCGAAAATAACCGCGAATTTAATCTTACCCTCGGTGTGAAAGCCAGCACTTTGACGAATGGACTCAAGTACTCTTTAGCTACTGGAAACTGGGGAGATCAGAAGAAGGCTGCTTCATCGACGGCTGGTGTGTCTCAAGTGCTGAATCGATACACATTTGCGTCTACCCTCTCTCATTTGCGGCGTACAAATACACCAATTGGTCGGGATGGAAAGATTGCCAAGCCTCGTCAATTGCACAACACTCACTGGGGCTTGGTGTGTCCTGCCGAGACCCCTGAAGGACAGGCCTGTGGCCTGGTTAAGAATCTGGCTCTCATGTGTTATGTCACAGTTGGTACTCCTGCAGAGCCAATTGTTGAGTTCATGATCCAACGAAACATGGAGGTTCTGGAAGAATATGAACCCCTACGATCGCCGAATGCCACCAAAGTTTTCGTGAACGGTGTTTGGGTTGGTGTTCATCGAGATCCTGCCCATCTTGTGAGAACGGTGCAGCATCTACGAAGATCGCATTTGATTTCTCACGAAGTTTCCTTGATTCGAGACATCAGAGATAGAGAATTCAAGATCTTTACCGACGCTGGACGAGTCTGTCGACCACTTTTCGTTGTTGACAATGATCCCGACAGCCAGAACAAAGGCAATTTGGTCTTGAACAAGGACCATATTCGTAGACTGGAGGAGGATCAGTTGATGCCTGCAAACATGGATGCGCAGCAGAAGGCTGAATCCGGATACTTTGGATTCCAAGGTCTCATCAACGAGGGTGTGGTTGAGTATGTTGATGCTGAAGAAGAGGAAACCGTTATGATTGTAATGACACCCGAAGATTTGGATATTTCACGTCAACTTCAAGCTGGATATCAAATTCGTCCCGACGAAAGTGGAGATTTGAATAAGCGTGTCAAGGCCCCTATCAACCCCACAGCGCATATTTGGACGCATTGCGAAGTTCATCCAAGTATGATTTTGGGAATTTGCGCAAGCATTATTCCTTTCCCAGATCACAACCAGGTAAGGGGGAGTAGCGCTATCTTTTTGATCTTCCCATTGACCATTCTCTAGTCTCCTCGTAACACATATCAATCCGCTATGGGTAAACAAGCGATGGGCGTGTTCTTGACTAACTTCGACCAACGTATGGACACCATGGCCAACATTCTTTATTACCCGCAAAAACCTCTAGCTACGACCCGTTCCATGGAATTCCTTAAATTTCGAGAACTTCCCGCCGGTCAAAATGCAATTGTTGCTATTGCTTGCTATTCTGGGTACAATCAAGAAGATTCCGTCATTATGAACCAGAGCAGCATTGACCGAGGTCTGTTCCGAAGTCTTTTCTTCCGTGCCTACACGGATCAGGAAAAGCGGATTGGCATGAATGTAGTAGAACAATTCGAAAAGCCTTACCGCTCTGATACACTGAAGTTGAAGCACGGCACATATGACAAGCTTGACGAAGATGGAATTGTTGCTCCTGGCGTTCGTGTTTCCGGCGAAGACATTATCATTGGAAAGACCGCCCCAATGGCGCCCGACGCGGAAGAGCTTGGCCAGCGTACCAAGGCGCATACCAAGCGTGATGCATCTACGCCTTTGCGAAGCACCGAGAATGGTATCGTCGACCAAGTTCTCATAACCACTAACGCTGAAGGTCTCCGTTTCGTAAAAGTGCGTATGCGAACGACTAAGATTCCCCAGATTGGTGATAAGTTCGCGTCTCGCCACGGACAAAAGGGTACGATTGGTATCACCTATAGAATGGAGGACATGCCTTTCACTCGACAGGGCATCGTCCCGGATTTGATCATCAATCCCCACGCTATTCCATCACGTATGACGATTGCACATTTGATTGAGTGTCAACTGAGTAAGGTTTCTACCCTTCGAGGTCTTGAGGGCGACGCCACACCCTTCACCGAAGTCACTGTTGACTCGGTTTCGAGACTACTTCGAGATCATGGCTACCAATCTCGAGGTTTCGAAATCATGTACCACGGTCACACTGGTAGAAAGATGATGGCACAGGTCTTCCTTGGCCCTACCTATTACCAGCGTTTACGTCACATGGTCGACGATAAGATTCACGCTCGGGCTAGAGGTCCCGTGCAAATTTTGACGAGACAACCAGTCGAGGGTCGTGCAAGAGATGGAGGTCTTCGATTCGGAGAAATGGAACGTGATTGTATGATTTCTCACGGAGCTGCAGCTTTCTTGAAGGAAAGACTGTTTGAGGTTTCCGATGCTTTCAGAGTCCATCTTTGTGATATTTGTGGACTCATGACTCCAATCGCGTAAGTATTTGCACACTCCAGTACCGAGTAGTTTACTAACCGCTTCCTCTGCAGAAAACTTCAATCGCAAGCATTTGAATGCCGACCGTGCAAGAATAAGACGAGAATTTCTCAAATTCATATTCCTTATGCGGCAAAGTTGCTTTTCCAGGAGTTGGCGTCGATGAACATTGCCTCTAGAATGTTTACCGAGAGATCAGGTATTTCTGTTCGTTAATAAGAAGTTGATTCAGGGGGCTGGTGTAAGATGGGACGATGGGAGCGGTCTCGTGTTTGCATAGCAGGCGTTTGGGGAAAAGGAACAGACTGCAGCGAACCAAAAACTGGGTGCATGAGGGCAATTTGCATTTAGTTTGAGCACTCGTTTGCGCAAGCGGGACTAAAATATCTGGGCACGTTATTCCCGTGCTTGTACTATTTAACAAAGTTATTGAGACCAAAAAAGGTCAGAAAAAGAAACGACAATAATACTGAAATGAAATTTTGGAATCCCAGGTCATGATGTGTTGTGATGTGAAAGTCCAATCTTTCCTCTGCAGAGTAATTTTGATATGCCAGCCCAAATATCAATTCCATGCGCCGTCGCAACAAAGACTCCTGATGCTCCCGATGATCCCTTAGACATACAATAGATACATTCAAATTCTTATAAGCTTCGCCGCAGATAATCAAGGTCATGATGGTTTGTCCGGTACGGGGCCGCCACCGTCATGGACACTCTGGATCTTTTTGTATTCCTCTTCCAGGGCCCTCTGCATTTCGAAGTCAAGTTGTCGTTCCCGTTTCGCTTGTTGCTGCTGCACGTCTCGAACCACGCCTGCGTGCATTGCCTAGTGGAAAAAGGTGTGAGCTTCTGCGACGACGTTGAGAAAAAGATGGAAGGAAACTTACAGTTTTCTCGGCCTTCTGCGAGTAATGCACGAAGAAGACGGTGCTAACTGCGAATAGGGAAGTCCCAGCAAGAGTAAGCTTTGCTGCGCGCGACATCCCGAGGCTTGTGTGCGTGTAAGCCAATTGATTGATGGGAAGTTGTGCTAATGGAGAGTTGTGTGTTGTTGGAGCGAAATAAGTTTGGAGGGGTGAGGTGGCTGGTGACATGAGCTCCATCGATTCCGAAGCCGCTTTCTGCAGGGATCAGGAGCTCCCCCGTGCTTGCTTTTGTTTCCGCTCGGCTTCGAGCTCTCGACTGCACTCCACCTCACCAAGACAACAACCAACTTCAATCACCACGCCTCTGACTTTGTTGTGCTTGTTTCCTACCATCTTTTTCGCACATCTTCGACTTGAGCTAGAGTGGGTTTCTCGATTGAGCTGCGCCAAGATGGTAGGTTTGCCCTGTGTTTCTTGGGAAGTGGGACAGTGGTTGCATGGATGCTAATACGTATGCAAACAGTCTGCACAGAATTCGGCGGGTATTCAGACGTTGCTTGATGTAAGAGGATTCTTTCGATATACTGGAAGCTACAGGGAGAATGGGAGGATGGGAGGGGTCTCTGCTGGCTGCTGAAGAGGGGCGCGGGACATGCGGACGGGGCTGATCTGAATGTGGTTTAGGCAGAAAGAGAAGCTCAGAAGATTGTTCAACGAGGTGAGTTATGTCTGCCTTGAGTCTGCTGAATAATTTGACCAGAAATCTAATTGGCGTTTGCGATGTAGCAAGAGAATGTAAGAACTTCCACCCTTCGATTGCAACCCGTGGTTCGACTCTACCGATGGTTTACTTTGGGGGGAAATGGGTTATCAAGTAACGAGTCGCTGATTTGAATGGCGGAGGCAGATCGCACAAAGCGGGTAAAGGAAGCTCGAGACGAAGCCAAGAAGGAAATCGATGCATACAAGAAGGACAAGGACGATGAGTTCAAGAAGTTCGAGGCCGAGGTATTTTTGCCTGATTCCTTTCTATGAAGCTTGGAGACCTGCCACTTCTGGTGGACCAAGCAGAGCTGAGCTGATATCTACGGTTTAGCACACAAGTGGCAACAAGAAAGCAGAAGAAGACGCCTCGAAGGACGCCGAAGCCAAGATAAAGGAGATCCAAGCAGCGGGCAAGAAAGGCCAAGATAAAGTGGTCAAGGACCTGTTGCAAGCTGTGTTCGATGTCAAGCCCGTGGTCCCAGATCGTATCGAGGTTCCCAAATAGGCTGGTTGAGGCAATGGGGGTTAATAGGCTGGGCCATGAAATACACGATGGACTTCGCCACGGGATGAAGAAGGCATAAGCTCTTCACATTGAGATTTTGTTAGCTCGGCTTGGTGAAGAGTCAAATTGGCTTGGGGCCTGGTGGGAGTTGTGTATAAAATAGGTTGCAATGCCATGAGATATCCCTTTTCGGATGCTTGGAGGAAACATTCTGGTTTCTACCACACCGTGGTTCTCTCTTGTCACGATCTGCTGGACTAGAGGTTTATTATTATGCTGCCAAACAGAGCCAATCAAGCTTATTCTCACGTACTGGGTTAAATACTTAGCAAAATCTGTTCTTTCAGAAAATCAGTCTCGTTAATTGGTCTGCCAATCAAACATACCCTACTAGACATGAGTTCTGCTACTATAAAGCCACAAAATCATTGGAGTACCGTATAAGATTCTTGTTTAATTGCTGCTCTCCAGAGGTAAAAAGCAAGATGGCTTTAGGATATTTCTCATCAATATAGAAACTATGAGTCCGATCTAATCTAATCTTAATAGGATTTACTTCGGTACCTACATCTTCACGAAGCTAGATGTTTATCACTCGGCACTGAGAGACAGGGGCTAAACGGACAGGGGTGTGTCGGCAAGACGTCACTTCCATCGCGACTTTCCCCAGGTCTTCTTTGCCCTCTACAAACGCCACTTCCTTCATGATGGCACGACGATTGCCTCAACGCAATGAAGCTTCTGGTAGCTCGTGTAGCTCGCGCGGGATGGATTTCTCAATATGCATTCCTACCAAGCTCTTGCAAAGCAATGCGGTCTTATCCTCAGCCAAAGTCATTGTCTACATCCCTACCTAGAAGAGAGGAAAGTGTTACCAAACCTATACGGCCAGACGAAGATTCAAGAGCAAAGGCGCTTGGAAGGGAGATTGAGGATGATTTTGCTTCGATACGAGAAAAATATGGTATTCCTCCAATTACACTAATTCTCGAGCAAAACTAACTAACACAGCGACTCCTAAAAATCCCGTCGTCCTTGCTCATGGCCTCTTCGGATTTGACGAGATAAAATTGGTTGGACAACGCTTCCGAGGTGTGCAATACTGGCGTGGAATTACAGATGCCTTGCGCGCAAACGGTATCGAGGTCATCATCGCATCTGTTCCCGCTTTGGCCAGTATTGAGGAGCGTGCTGCGAAATTGAGCAAGGATATTGCAGAGAAGGCCGATGGCAAGAGCGTCAATATCATCGCACATAGCATGGGAGGACTCGATGCGCGATACATGATCTCTCGGCTCCAGCCAGACAACGTTAATGTCCTATCCCTCACCACCATCGCTTCGCCTCATCGTGGATCCTCATTCGCAGATTTCATGATCAACGAGATCGGCCCTGAATACCTACCCAAGATATACACCTGGCTCAACGGTCGTGGAATTGGTACCGGTGCATTCAAGCAATTGACAACCCAATATATGCAAGAGGAATTCAATGGGAAAACGCCGGATGACCCAGGAACCCGGTATTTCTCGTACGGGGCTAGTTTTGATCCGGGTATGTTTAGTCCGTTTAGACAGTCGCATTCCGTTGTGGATAAATGGGAGGGGCCGAATGATGGGCTGGTCAGCATCCAGAGCGCCATGTGGGGGACGTATAAAGGAACGCTGGTTGGGGTTAGCCATCTTGATTTGATCAACTGGACCAATCGCCTTCGCTCCTTGACTTGGAAGGTAATGGGCATTGAAAGGAAGTAGGTCATCTGAAATTTCATGTCGTTTGAGAAATACTAAAAGTTGTAGATTCAATGCTATTGCATTCTATCTGGACATAACCGATATGCTAGCAAAAGAGGGCTTGTAATGAAACGAGACGACAGGGAAAAGGGACTTACGAGTATGATGGGCTGGAAATCGTGATTCAATGTACGATAAACAGGAGAGGTGCTCTGGTGGCTTGATACCCCTCGCTCTTAGGTGAGTATGTTTCATGAGACGGCAATGAAAATTATATATATCGCTGACTGCTACGTTTTATCTACGTTTTGCTGACCGATGCGTCTCTACATTCTTCTTGGTGAGAGTTTTGCTTCCATGAGTGAAACTCTAAATCATCAAACTTGCATTTCTATTTCTTGGGCATCCTTCTACTGATGAGCGTGGCTTATATATTTACTTGGATAACAGTCTTTGAATCCTCCCCATAGTCCGACTATGGGTACTTCATTCCTAAGTAGGAACAGAAACGATAGGCAACAATGCCTACGTAACTTTTCTTTTGATAGCTTTGATCGGACTTCAAATTTCTTTCTTTTGGGTGATCATAACTTGGGTACTTGGTCTGATTTGACGGAGTGTTGTCCATCAATCCGAGTTGGATATTAGTCGTGGTCAAAATGCCATCGTGGTGAGTGAGACGAACCTCAGCAGGTTGATATTTACGCCTCTTCGGAGACCGATAAATTCTGAATAGCCAGGAAGTCTATCGCTGTTCAAATTTCTCGTAAGCTCGCGTATTCTATTTCTTCTACGGGACTATAAGTTCCAATAAAGTGAGTAGTTGGAAAGCAACGAGATACCAGTTTTTTATTAAACGGCCTTAACCCTGAAAAGAAGTTCAAGATCACAGAGAAGAGTGATCCTGCCGCTCTGTTTCGCGGGCCATAAGTTGTAACCCAATTAGTCGATAGGGTAGGAAACTATCAGTCTCTACTAGCCTTTTGAGCTTATTTTCTCAACTAGAATCTCGGCAGTCGAAGTTTCAAGCTTTTTCTCTAGAAGAGGAACAGAGTACTTGATATGGGTACTCGTAGGTTAATTTGCATCCTAAATATCTCTATGCTAGGATCCCACCTCCCCTAAACATCCTTTCTGAGGGTAACCCGAATATTAACTAGTTGCTTTTGGATAATCATAAAAGTCTTGAGTGTTGCCCAGTCCAACCTCTTGCCGTGTTCTTGAATATCAAAGGCCCAAAGGAGTCTGGCAAGAACAATTTTCATTTCTGCCAAGGCAAGACCTTTTCCAATGCAGTTGGAATGTCCGATACTAAAAGGGTTGCTGACTGTAAAATGATCTCCATCAAACTCGGTCGGTCGGATTCCTTTTTCGAGCCAACGCTCGGGAATAAAAGAGTATGGTCTTGCGAAGTACTTCTCCGAATGAGACATGGCGAAAGGCCGAACCGAGATACTTGTCTATCGAGTAGATTAGAGATGTTCAATCATAAAAGGATGTGTAAATCGCGGGTAAAAGTCGTTTACCTTCGCTGGAATGAATCTTCCTGCATAAGTGTCCCCTCCCTCTGGTACAATACGTGGTAGGCCACCAGGAACTGGATTCGTGAGCCTCAGACCTTCGGCTATGACAGCGCCGAGATATTCAATTTCGTTTATTGAAGCAATAGTAAGATTGTCTTCCTTTCGAAATTTTTCTCGAAGTTCCGTAGTGAGCTTCAACAAAGCGTTGGGATTCTGGGCGAGATACAAAATCGTCCCGGAGAGAGCTGTGGCTGTGGTATCAGCACCTGCGATGATGAGAATGGCAAAGTTCGACTGGGTTTCTTTGAGAGAAATATTCTTAAATCCGACGTTGTCTTTCATGAAAGGGGTAATAAGGTCGGGCTTGTCATTCTCGAGATTTAACCGCCGATTGATCTTTTCATTCGCAAATTCGGAGTGTTGGCGTTGCATTTCCATTACGCTCTTTGGAAGCATCCACATCAACAAGCTTTCGACGGAAGGGTACCATCTGGTTGAGGCAGCGCATACCATGCCTTTCAGAAAGTTGTTCAGAGTTTTGACCCATGGGTGCAATTGGTTGTCTTTCAAGCAATCGAATGACTCCCCAATGGCTAGCTCGCCAATGATATCAAAGGTAAACCAGCTCATCCAGTCCACGAAGTTGACTACAACACCTGTTTCTTGGCCTTCTGAAATGACAAGTTTTCGTAGTTGAGTTATAAGTAGCTCAGCGTAAGATTCGATGAGTGGTGCCTGGCTGCGGAGTGCTCTTTCGGTGAAGGAATTCCCTAGCAATTTCCTGTATCGAGAATGGGTCGTGGGGTCCAATGCTGTAACAATGTTTTGGGGCATTTCATCTGGAGCTATATTGAACGCCTTAGTAAAAATAACCTAGCTACAGTTGTTGGAATTTCAGGTACCTTTATACCAAACAGGATCTTTCGTCGGGTCGCGATGACCTGCCCGATGGACATAAATATCTTGCCAGGCTTCCTCTTTAGTAAAGGAAATTTCATCGGGAGCCAATCTGACAACGTCTCCATATCTTTCATGTATTTCCATTTGATCCTTGACCAGGTTGCCCCTTAGAAGTGAGATAATGTAAGGTATTCGACTTGCAGCCCAGAGTGGTGGCCCGGGAAAGGAGGAGAGGGGATGGAAGTAAATGTTGTAAATTGCAACGGCCACGGGATACTGAAGTATGTATTTCGATATTAGTGACTTTTAAAAAGCAAGTTATGTCACATAATCAATATGACTTACCAAAAGAAGAACCATAAGTGCCGCAAAAACCTTGATGCCAACATTGTAGTAGTTGGCTTCCTCCGGGAAATCGAGTAAGGCCATTCTGAATTCTTGCGTCGAATAACCTGTTTCCAAGTGACAACGTCAATCTGTCTGGTGGCGTTGAATTTCAACAGACTCGAATGGTGAAGCTATGCAAAGGAGATTAGAGAATAGAAACTCTCTACTATTGAGACTGATTTTATTTAGTCAGGCTTCTACTAAGAAAAGAGTAATAAGTACCTTAATCGCCTGGTTCCTCCTTGTAGAGCGGGGTAATGCACTAGCTTCCGAATCCAACTCAACCCCTCTTCTCTCCCGTCTGATTTCCCAATGTTAAGTCTCTTCTGTTGTTGCACATATATAATCACTGTGACTCAGCGAAATGAAAAGCACACACGATCAGAGAGTATAAGATTCTCGTTGACCATTCGTTGAGCCAGATTACAATCAGTCGTATCAGGAATCGGACACTTGGGTTAGAATGGTGACCGGTGAGAAGGAAGAGGTTGAAAGTGATGATGATATAGGCTGTGCGAGTTGGTCGTTCTTCAAATAAAGCGGCGGCCGCCATTGTGTTACGTACTACCAACACGCAGCAGCGGTGGAGTTTACGACTACCATAGGTGTGTTGCTACTGTTGGAACTGCGATTCTGACAACTTACCATACCCTGGCTCAATGTGTTCCTTTTCGTATGCAGATTACCAACATGGTTGCAACCCAGTAGCGCACTTTGCAAGCTGATATGGGTGCTATCGGCTGTATACTTGGCAGTTGGTACTTGACGGTTGAAACTTGATGTACCTCGTAGATTCGTTAGCAATATCATACACCCCAAAGTCACTCCTTTCAATTTTCCACCCTTTGAACGTTCTTTTGATTCTCCCGAAACGACGAATCTTATTCCATCCAATGACGGGATCGGTGCTGATTTGGTGTGCTCTCTCTCGTCTTTCCAAGACCCTCAGAACAATCGTCTAACTCCTAATAGACACTCTACACGGATATCCATCAGCCGGATGCGCAGCCCCCTTATCAACCATAAAAGCCCTCTCACCCCTAGCAACCTTAATACCTTTCCTAGGATGAGCAACATCCCATTCCTCATACGCATGACTAAAATCAAACTCCCTAACAATGTGCGCCAACACAGTCTTCAACTCTACCATCACCAAACCCTGCGCCATACAATTCCGTGGACCATGTTCAAATGGACGCCATGCTCCTTTCATCGGATACAACTCATGATCTGCATCAACGAGCCAACGCTCAGGTAGGAATTCCATGGGTCGTACCCAGTATTTTGCAGCGGTGCCCATTTGCCAGTGGCCTAACCATACTGTGGCCCCGGCTGTGGGACAGATTTGTCCTTGGTCTGAGGTTATGGATACGGAGGGTGTGCCTTGGCGAACTCCGTTGGCTGGTGGGAAGAAGCGTAGAGTTTCTTTGATGACGGCGTTGGTGTAGGGGAGGTCGTTTACGAGATGGGGTTGGGAGATTAGTTGGGAAGAGACTGCAGTTGTGTCTTTTCCGAAGACTGTGTCATGCTCCGCTCGCAAGCGGGCTAGAATGTTTTTGTGTCCTGGCTTTGAGAGGCTGTGAAGACAGTAGCAGATTGCGGTGCCTGCATAGTTGGTGAGTTGTTTTTTTGTTGGAAAATGTTGTGAGGTGAAATTTTTTGGAGATACTTACTGGTTGAATCATGTCCAACATATAAAAAGAGACGAATCTGTCGAATAGCAAAAGCGCGAAACCCCGCTTCAAGTCCTACATTGTTCTTCTCTTTCAAGCCCTCGCCCGAAAAATAGGCCTGAAGAATGAGATCTATCGCCGCTTTGCTCCGCTTGTTTTCGGGATCAGCTTGGTACTCCTTAAAGCGTCGGTCTAATTCATGGCCAATGTATATGTTCATCTGGCGGCCATTCCACCAATACATGAAAATCCTAGCAGGGTTTAATTTGGCAAAGGGATTAATTGTCGTTGCCCCAAGCCAGCTTATTTGACTAAGTAACGCATCCGCTAAAGTGCTGTATCCATCTTGAGCACCCAGTTCCGTGTTTCTATAATCGTCAGCAAAAACAAAACTCGTACTAGAGAGAACTTCTAAAGCAAGACTTACAAGATCGTTCTACCAATCATATCAACCGCAAATCTCAACGTCGTCGTATCAAGATAAAACATTTCTCCTCTGCGCGCAAACCCTCTCAACGTCTCCACATACGTCTTCGTCTCTCTCACAATCCCAGGTACAAGACTCAAATCATGCTGAGCGTTAAACCCCTTACTAAAAACCGTTCTCCACGGTCTCCATTCCTTTTCAGGCATATCAAAAAGGTTAGATCCTCCGGCTAGCGGCTTGAAGAAAGGCGGGAGAGAATGCGGTCTCTGACAAGCAATCTCGGGCTTTCCTTGCGAGACAGACATGGCTGCTCGAGGGGAAAATACCGTTAGGAACAAGTCGTTGATAGGCCAAAAATCGATGTAGCCAAGTCCGGTGTCTTGGAAGGAATCAAGGTAGATGTCGCTCAGAAGATAGGGGTAGTGTGCTTCTCTGGGGAGTTTAGCCGCATAGGATGCAAGATGAAGGAGGTGGCCGAAGATAAAACTGTGACCTGGTGCTACTGGCTGAAAGAGATCAACATTCGATTACGAAGTCTCCTTCTGATAACTTACTAGGCCTTGTTTTTTGAGCTTGATCACGATTGATCGGGCGCGGTACAATTTGACAAGAAAAATCGCGAACAAAGTCGCGATTCCTAGAGATACGCTGGCCACGAATGGCGAGACGCGTACGGAATCCATCGGAAATTTCAACTGGGAGAATGGTGCCTGTCAACTTCGGACAGCGCCGTGACCCTGAAGAGGCTTTATATAAAGGAGAATCAAAAGGTGCAATACGATGGTGGTTGAATTAAGAGTTCATCGATGACTTAATAAATTAGTTTACGCCAATAATACCAGCACCCCCCTACTAGGTAAGCTCACGCCGCATTCATACTGATCCGTGCGGCCCCACCCCCCTTTGCTGTAAACGAGTTAAACGGAAAGGAGCTCGCACTTCCATTGAATTATATTCAGCCGGAAAGTTTCTATGCAAGTTTAGAGCAATGATGGAATAATCAATTAACATAATATGATAGTAGTTTTGGTATAAGTTTGAGATTATATACGGTATGCGAGATGGTCGGCTTGAACGGGATCGCCCAAATTAGTCGGCGTGGCGCCAACCTCTATTGATATGCGAAAAGCCGATGAAATCAAATATGTAGAGCCATCTCCAATATAAAACGAATCCAGCATAGTAAATTGGTAAATTCAATTAAAAGCCGCTTCAATTTGGGCAAATATTGACGATCGGAGGAGAAGATAGTTACGACTTTGCCAAGTTGTTCTAAAGTATAAAAATTACAAGGAAAAACAACGCATTTGAAAGCCACACGAGAAAGCCGCCAGGCATCTACCCGGATGACATATAAAAGGCCTCTAGCTGTGGGTGGGGGCGGGTTTCTTCTTGATTTCTGGTATTGACTAAAAGGAGTGGAATTTCGACATAACCCTTCTCCCCCCTTTCATGGGAGAAGAATTGGGGACAGCATTTGGCGAGCTTATTGCTTCATTTTCCTCATCGGAATGATCAGCTTGAAGAAAAAATCATGTGGGTATATAAGAGAAGAATTCTTACAAGTATACTACGGTAAGCCCATCTAGTCTAACCATTAGTCAGGTTCTACTACCTACGTGTGCGATAGAGAAGCCAGCGAAGATGCTTTCGCCGGCTCTCATTAACGTGAAGGTACTGTAAATATGAAGCAGCGTCGGCTGAAAACAGTATATCCCCAACATTAATCTGGTTCAAGACCACAAGAACGCTATTTATATTCAGCAATACACGGCTCACCTTATCCTACCAGAATTCGCGACCTCTTCAGGAGGCGCCCAAACGCTCCATCACAAAAAGAATCTGTGCAAGGTATATCAAAACCCTACACCAACGACACCCCAGCATCTATCACAATGTTTGTTCCAGTCTGAGAAGACGAGTTTGCCAAGCACAAGATCTGATTCGCAACATCCTACGCAAGAATTAGCCATCGTGAAATTGAATGAATGGA
Organism: Hymenotorrendiella dingleyae; assembly: GCA_003988905.1. Classification (NCBI taxonomy): domain Eukaryota; kingdom Fungi; phylum Ascomycota; class Leotiomycetes; order Helotiales; family Helotiaceae; genus Hymenotorrendiella; species Hymenotorrendiella dingleyae. The sequence goes on from QYAP01000322.1 coordinate 40,266, forward strand.
GTTGCAAATTACCTCCACAGTTGAAATCGTTTTCAACGGACTCTTCTGTTCTATGGTCTTGTGTACAGTCTCCGAGAACCGATGGCCCCATTCCTAAGACGCGTCAGATCGTATTCTCAATCAAAAGAGGGGGTGCCTACAGTGAGAAGAAGTCCAGGCGCTACAGAATTCACCCTGATTTCTGGTCCTGAATTGGAAGCTAGTCCTTTGATGAGATGAATTTGGGCTGCTTTGGATGCGGAGTAGGCCTGGAGATCGTGAGCATTTGAAATATTTCTTAACTGCGGAGGTGGATTGTACCATTGAACTGCCACCCGGAACAAGACCAGCAAGAGACGCCACACTGATGAATGCTCCTCGAGAGCTTTTGAGATGAGGTTTGGCGGCGTGGAAGAGGAAGAGATGCGATTTGACGTTGAAGTTGAAACATGTATCCCAGTCGCTTTCTTCCATGTTATCTTCTAAGTCTTTGAAATTACGAAGGGTTGTCCACTGTGAGGATTGACGATTAGTGACTTCCGACAACATGAGAGGTGCAAATAGGCATTGAGACGAAAATATCGAGACACAACGAGATGAAAGCCAGGAAATTAGGATTGACTTACGCCATGGTTAGACACAACTACGTCGAGTCTTCCCATGAGTTCCACGGTTTCATTAACCAGTCGAATGATCTCGGTACGCTTGGAAACATCTGCTTGGATAGTGTGAAAGCGCGGGAATTGGTCGCTTGGTGCTGTGGGTTGGACACTTTCGCATTCCTTTAGGACTTCATCTGCTTTCTCGGGTCTAGAGTTGTAGTTAATCACAACTCTAACGCCAGCCGCTGCAAATGCTTTGGCTGTTGCTGCTCCTGCTCCTGCAGAGCCTGCAATAATTATTCAAAGTCAGCTTGCAATGGTCGGACAAGAATGAAAGTAATCAAAGGAACAAAAAAGGGGGCAATAGAAGAGTCGACCAAGTAAAAATCATGGACATAATGAAATGACAGTGTTTTGCCTTACTAGCAGTAACGAGAGCAACGGCGGTGCGGGGTAAAGGAGGCATTGCGAATGGTGAAGGTAGATTCGGAGAAGGTAAGTAGAAAGGAGCAGTCGCCTTGGTTTTAGTAGCGGCCTTCGGTGTACCAAACACACCGCGCAAAGGGATACGAAGGAGTACAATGTATGATGTTGTCCTCTCTCAAAGTGGGGTCCGGGATATATCAACTCACTGTGCTGCTATGGACCCGCAGGACCGAAACCCGCTTTAACCAACAAACACGTGACTGCACGAGTATTCATGCCTACTTAACTAGGTAGTGGCCATAATGGGTACTGTTTGTAGTTCTAATTGCAAGTTATTCGTATTTGGATTCGAAATATTCGTTTTTCAACAGTCTTGGCGGTAGTGACACGTAGAAATACCTCCGTAGAGCAAAACCGCGGTTCTTAAGATCAGAATTTAATCTTGCTGCCCACAGTACAAGGTACTAGCCTGCCCTCAATTTCCTTTTCGATCTCGTACTTTACTCTCCATCCTGAACAATGACCAGGTAGCAAGACCTTGGGGTCCAATTTTTTGAGATCCTAAAGGGAATGTTAGACTTGGTGTCACTTGGTAACAACTCCGGAAGGTCTAAAAATTGAGTTCTGGGAGAGGCTATTAGAATGTCACGAACCTTAACCGTCTCTTGGACTTGAGCCTGTGAACTTCCGGCGAGGTGATATCCTCCAAGAATTGCATGAAGGGGAACGGTGCCCGCAAGCAGATCAACCGCATTTCTGGACGCATTAACGACACCTCTGTGACTACACCCCGTAAACATTACAATCCCTTTCCCTAAAATAGCAAACTCAAATTAGCGAGCATTTCAAAAGTTCCGAGTCTCCTTTACCTTTAAGGTTGCACATCAGAAACCTCTCATCAGCCATCTCCTCGTCCTGTACCCATCCTCTTGCCATATTCTGAATAGCGATACCTCCTTTGAGGCCTGTCTCATAGGGAGCATTTGCAGGAATATATCCAGAAATCAGAAATTTGTCTTCGAGCACCGTATGCGCAGTAGAGCTCTTCTGAAGCGTGCCTCCAGATTTTTCAATGTCGGTAAATGTTGGATCTGCTGGGAAAGATATTGGCTGGTTATTCATCATGAAACCTCGATATTCTGGTCGGCCCGGGTGAAGATCGACGATTACAGGTTTGAATTTCAAATCGTTGGCTTTCTTTGCCTCGGTGATCATTTGTACCGCCTTGAGCATGCCACCTAATATAGTTAGTAAGCATGAGACTAATAGTGGAAGGAATGACATACCAGAGTGATCACGATGCCAATGTGAGAGCTGTATCAGATCTACAGAACCAGCGTCGACATTCAATCGGTTAACGTTTCTTTCCCATGCCTCTTCTTCCGGGCCAGTATCGAATAGCACAGAATGTTTGACACCGTCTTTGGTAGCCGTCTAGCATGCCGCGAATCAGTGTCGTAGTCTAGCAAAATTGCAAACGATCAACTTACTACAAGTACCGACAGCCCATGAGCACCACAACATATGCCTTCCATCGGCATGATCCTCAGAGAAGTCTCCCCAGTGTCTTCGTCCTTTGACTCGCCTAGAGCAACATCTGGAAAGCGCCCAGAGATTCCAACTGTATCTGGGGCAATCCAAGACAAAACATCCACTTCGTTGTCAATAATGACTATTGCCTCGAGCTCGTCGACTTCTACGAGAGGGGACATCATGGATAATGTTGACAAAGTTGAGAAGCAATTACAGATGGGAATCAAAGAAGATTAACGGATGCTCTTTTTGGAATTGAGCGTCAGAGGCTATGGGGGAATAGGCTATCCGCAGCATCTCCTTGGATGTACTCTAGCTTGAGCAAGTTGCCTACGGACTCGGTGGATTACTAAACAAGAGAACTTCCCTGGCCACCAAAGCCCAACCAAAACTGTCCTAGGTATACTAAATTCGGAATCACTCAGATAGCAGGCTCTCATCAAATGCCAAATAAACTTGGCGCCCGAGAGGATTTTGGGAGTGAAACCCTGAGGGGGGTGTCCAATCACGAAAACTGCGTGATTTCAGCCAGGGCTTTTACTTTCAGCGACTAGCGTATCTCGAAACCGAAACTTGAGACTTCAAGCATGAAGAATTACATGATTAATGGATGTACGATTTCGGTGGAGGTTGTACGTAGCAGCACGTCGTTGGAACTGCCCAAAGCGCCCTGTAGTTTAGGCGAGGGGCCCACTGAACAAGCCCCGAAGCCGACTTTTGGCCGGGGGTGGCGATTTATGGAGGGGTATCTCGGTCTTTTGATAAACTTTTCAGAACCGCCGTTCAGACATCATTCGAAAATATTTACGAGATGGAAGAAGATCGCGCGCAGGCCGACCTCGGAGTCGCTGCCGATATTGAAGAGAAGTTACAAGAAACTACGGCAAAAAGACAGCCCAAGAAGCGGTTTGTAGGAAGAAAACAGGCTGCTGAAGCTGCCTCGAAGAATGCGCCGGCGGAGGTAGAGGAAAGCGACGCGATCCAAGGTCACCCTCTAAATGCCTCTCCAAATACAACCCTGATGTACCATAGTCTGACGTGCTGCCAGTATCGACACCTAGAAGGACTCCCAGGACATTGAACCAAGTGCCCCCCGAAATCCTCAACGACCCCGAACTCAATGCTGCGATAGCCCTCCTCCCTTCAAATTATTCCTTCGAAATCCACAAGACTATCCACCGAATACGAACAAATGGCTCCAAGAAGGTCGGCCTGCAAATGCCTGAGGGGTTGCTACTATTCGCGACCACAATTTCGGATATTCTGACGCAATTTTGTCCCGGAATTGAGACCCTCATAATGGGAGATGTCACATACGGCGCATGCTGTATAGACGATTATACGGCAAGAGCCCTCGGCTGCGATTTATTGATACATTACGCCCATTCTTGCTTGATTCCTGTGGATGTAACGAAAATCAAAGTGCTCTATGTGTTCGTGGATATCAGCATCGACACGACACACCTTTTGGCCACACTAGAAAAGAACTTCACCTCGGGCAAGACGATTGCCATGGTTGGAACAATTCAATTCAATGCCACTTTGCATGGAATCCGAACCCCTCTGGAAAAGGCAGGATACAATGTCTTGATTCCACAGATTACTCCGTTGAGTAAAGGGGAGATTTTGGGCTGCACATCACCTCACATATCAACGGACGGCGTCGATTTGATTCTATACCTTGGGGATGGAAGATTTCATCTAGAAAGTGCCATGATACACAACCCGTCTATTCCAGCATATCGGTACGATCCATATTCCCGAAAACTCACGCGAGAAATGTATGACCACAAAGAAATGCATGGCCTGCGACGAGATGCCATTTCATCTGCTAAAAAGGCCAAGAAATGGGGCTTGATATTGGGATCATTGGGACGTCAGGGAAACCCTCATACAATGGCGTTGATAGAGAAAAGGCTTGAAGCTCAGGGAATACCATACATAAACTTACTGTTGAGTGAAATATTCCCGGGAAAGCTAGCGATGATGGACGATGTGGAGTGCTGGGTTCAAGTTGCTTGCCCTCGGCTGAGCATAGATTGGGGATACGCATTTCCACGTCCATTGCTGACTCCCTACGAAGCTTTAATCGTCCTGGGGGTGAAGGAAGATTGGAAAACTGCCAATAATGATGTTTATCCGATGGACTATTATGGGCGAGAGGGCCTTGGGAGAACGAAAGAAGCAACACCCGCCGCAATCAAAGCTTGAAGCCCCAAGTAAGGCGCGAAAGAAGGGTCAGGATCGAGGATCAACGCCTGGTATAGAAACCTCTGAAGCTTCCTCTCCTTGGAAAGATATTGCCTGTCAACGATAGCAAATCGGACGAGGCAATATTCCCGTCTGACCTCGGGTCAAAACTGCTGTTTGTGATAGCATGCTATGTTGGGTGCAAAACATCTCGTCCCACAGGCCCAAATAACCAAGACAGCCTCAAAGTGATTCCAAATCACTAAGAGCTGGTCCGAATATATATTGTTGGGTTGTGATCTACAGTACGAGAGAATGTAGGCTGCAGAATTTAGGCGTGTTGGTTCATGCCACATTAGCATGCAGATCACTAATGATACCCAAGTAGTTTCCCAAATCACTGCTACTGTACAGATCCCCCGCAGACTTTAACTATGATATTCTCGAATCCAGTCAATTCAAAAGCCTACTGAGCAATTCCTTTCAGCTAAGAAAGGTGAAAACCGATTCGGACCTCATACTGCTAATGTTCCTCCTGTTTTCTGTTCTCTTCTCTGCTATCCTAGGAAGTACATTTAATGCTTAGCGAACTTGCAATCTTTCTCTTGTCTGAAATCTCCTCATTTGAGCTGCCTTTTTGTTTCCTTTCTTACTGCGATCTAAATGAAACCCGGTGATTACTGTCTCCACGTATCAGTGTTTTCATCCTCCCCTCCCAACCTCGAGGCGGGGTCAGGAGGAATACTATTTCTTCCAGCGTGTCTAGGAAATCTATTCCTTCTCTCCTAGCCTGCGTAATGGATTCCTCCTCGCCTAGCCTGCCTGATCTTTCTATTCATCCTAGCCTAGCCTATATATTTGGTTTAGCTTGTTTCAACCTGTAAAGCCAAAATGGGTAAAAAGGGGGGCCCGGAACCTTAAGCGAGCATTTCCGAGGCTCGAAGTCGACTATTCTAGCCTACCTGACCTTAGAAGTAGATTCCTCCTCTCCAGTTTGCTTGCGAGTTCCATTCCATCTCTTCTAGCCTGCCTAGAAAACCCATTCCAGTATGGCCAACAATCTCAACAATCTGAAATTAGTAAATTTCGGGGTTCTTATATTTTATCGTGATCTGGTTGGTTCTAGATCGTATCGCTCGTTAAAAGATTTATAAACGAAATTCGTAAATCGTATTATTAAGATTGATTAATTTTAATCGTAAATCGTATTATATCGGATAATTTTAGTATAAAATAAAGGTTTTTTAAGATTCTAATATAATTTCTTCGTAAATTATATCGCTAAATAATTCTAGCCACTTAAATCCGATCGTTGAGATTACTTATAAATCATAAGTTCCTTAGATTTTATTGGTCAGATCGCGAGATCTCGTGAGATCAGTGTTTTCAATAACCCGACCTAACCTAAAACTGACCTTAGGTTAACTAGGATTGGATTATTCAAATCTGAGGTTAGGTTAGGTTAGGTTGGCCAAAATTGAGGTTAGGTTAGGTTAGGTTTATTCAAAGTTCAGGTTAGGTTAGGTTGAAACTTTGAAAACTACGATTTTAAGCTGAAAACTATGTTTTTCTTTACAAAACATTTGAATAATCCAAACCTAGGATCATTCAAATACTAGGTTAGGTTAGGTTAATTAGAATTTTTCAAAGGTTAGGTTAGGTTAGGTCGGGTTATTGAAAATATTGCGTGAGATTGGTAAATTATTGGCCACACTACCCTATTCATCTTAGCCTAATCTGCCTGAGCTTCATTCTAGCCTCTCCCAGCCTATTATTTCTATTCCTTCTCTTCTAGCTTGTTTGAGGAATCTATTCCTCCCAGCCAGCCTGGTGCTGCTGGGAGGGGAGGATGAAAATGTTGCTAAAAAGCCTAGATCTATTAAAAAGGCTCTATTAGATTTGAGAAAGGTTGTAGGGGGAGTGGAGGAGAATTATGTTTAACGGAATAACGGCCGATGATTTGATTGTTAGCGTGTAATCCGTGTTTACGTAATATAATAAGCCTTCGTAGCCTTGATCTTTTTCATAGTCCGTAGTTAATTTATCCATCATTAGGATTCGTATATTGTCGTCCTTTACCAACCGCACTTATCCCTTTTTGACTACAATAGTACCTCAAACATCACAAACCCCTACAAACAATGACTTATAACTATAATCCACTCCTACTCTCATTTACCCATCAAACCCCTCACAATCAAAGATCCAGGCCCATGCTGATGCAATCGCTTTATTAACCTTGGACTCTTCCATCTAAATGCTACCACCATGTTCTAAATGCAATGCAATGCTAAACCGCAACTCCAACTCCCACCAAAACCCACAAAAACAACCCCATCACATCTCCCCTCCATCACCCCACGCCTCACCAACTACCCCCCATCCCCAACCCTACACGCCCCCCTCCCCTTCCCAACCTGCACCCCACACAACCACTCCTCCATAAGCATCCCCACGAAACCCGCAATACAAATGCCGGCACTATCACTAACACTAGTCGCACTAAGTGAAAACTCCCTCTCGCCCCCATCCTCCGGGACATCATCCATAATCTTCGCAAACGTATTCACATACACGGCGCCCCCAAGCAGGCCCTCCCAGAATACGACGATGAAGACGAGGTAGATGCTGGGGATCCAGGTGTAGAGGGATTGCAGGGTGAGCAGGAAGAGGTTGAGGAGTTGGAGCAGGGAGGGTGGGTAGAGCTGGTGGAGGCGGTAGAAGGGCGTTGAGGAGCGCGCGACGAAGACGCCTAGTCTGTTGTGAGGGGGGTGGTTAGCTTAGGGGTTTTGGGGAGAGGGAAAGCGCTAGCGGGACTTGGATGATGGGAAGACTGATGTGGAATAGGGGCAGATGGGAGAAGAGGATTATGTAAGCTTACTGATAGAGTAGGTTGTAAAAGGGGTAGAAGGAGCGGTAGGATTTAAAGGGCGTCTCGTCGAGGGGGAAGAGGAGCGTGGGGGCCACTCCTTGATTTATGGTGTATTCTGTAATTGGAAGAGTAGTTAGCTTTGTGTTTTCATTCAAACGAAGGGTATATTTAACGACTTGAAGTACACAGAAAAGTGGCATGGGCAACCGTTAAGCTACTCTACAGCTTTAGGGGTTTTCTAGGATAGGTAAGGAGGTTTCATGAAACTCGCTTATTTCTCCAAACCTAGTCGCAATTTTCAGGGGAGCGTGCTGTCGCAAGGAATGATCGAGAACAGTGTCCCGAGAACTTGAGTGTCCAAGACAAAATTACGGAGAAATTAAAAAGTGCATGAAACTCACCGGCTATGTAAACCAAAAGTAGAGGTAGCATATACGGAAAGAATAGGAGACGGGCGCGATGGAGATTTCGAGCGAATTTGCTCTGAGAATGAGGATTAGGCGATGGCGAGTGAGCGCGGCGGGGTGAGTGAGAGGAGTAAGCTTCTGCAGCTCCAGGCGGGTCAGGTACTAGAAGGGACTGTGAGGCTGCTGCGGTGGTCAAATTCGAGATATCTTCATCGTCTAGGTCTTCCATATTCTCAGATGCTTCGTCGTCCGGTATATCCATATAACCCTTCGAATTTGATGCTCTCCGTAATGGTCCGTGTGGGAGAATTAGAAAGAACGAAATCAGCATTATAAAAGGCAAAAATGCACATGTCAACAGAGCGGTTTTGACCTGCAAGTGCAACAGGTTGGGACTTGTCAAAACGACATATAACCCTGCACCGACTAATCCAGCTCCTCCAGTCCCACTTCCCCATGCTGCTAAACTGTATTGGCCATAGTAATGTGTCAATCCGAGAAAGCTCAGTTCACCGCCTCCACTGCTTATGCTGCTCAATCCTATACCAAACAACTTTATAGGGATGGAATCCGGCGTCAAGGCGATTATGAACATGCCACCAACGGAGAGGGCTGTCATGAGAATGATTCGCATTCGGTAGGGGATAAGGTGGATGAAGTAGGGAGCGATGAGCTTGACGACGAAAGAGGGCATGACGTCCGCGAGAAGTACTACAGCTTTGGGTATTCTCGGACCAACTAGGTCGAGGGCTGCAGTGAGGATTATGACATAGGAGAGGTTGTTTATCAAGCCTAATCCATTATTAGCTGGAGTTCTATCATCGAAGGAGAGAAGAAGGCGCTGAGAACCAAACGAGGAAGCGGTTGCATCAAGCACACCACTCTTCCCAAATTCGAGACATAAACACCAGAATCGCCCAGGAGAGCAATACATACCAAAGAGCCAGAATGATATTAGGACGGATGTATCTGCGCCATCGAAGAGACTCTTGAACCGCGCTTTGTACATGGCCCAGCTAGACCCAGGAGATCCAGGAAGAGGCAGTAAGCCAGACGAAGAGATAGATCTAGTCATCCTGTTGATTTACAGATCCAGGAAAGAGAGGAAGGTCGAGGGGGATTCGCATGCAGATATTGTAGTGGTGGCGATGGTGATGGTTAGGCCTAGTGATGGTGTTGTGTTCAAGACAACAGGGGTGTGGCAAGTGTGGTATCCTCGAGGGATCACACGTACATTTCGGTGGAAGGCTGACGATCGAGTTCTGAGGCGGCGTAACTTCGTGAGAGGCCTGAATAGTAGTTCTAGCGGGCAGCGCGCAAGGGCAAGCTTGACGTGTTTATAGTAGTCCCAATCCTCCTCCTCGCCGTCGCTCTCTCCCGGGCTCTATCGCAGTGCAATTGATACTGGCGCTGGGTTCGATGCTGCGCGTATCGGGAGGATTTGGAAGTATTTGGTCTCGTGTGAGTTTCCGGCCTGACCACTGAGTGACGTTGAAGCTTCTGACGGGACAGCCTTACTCGCGACTTTGAGGACCATTTACCGCCAATCAACGTCGCCCGGCTAAGTTCTCCGCATAGACTACCCTGCAGGCCGTGCGCAAGTACCTTTGAGTACCTGGTCCAATTTTGAAAGCAAGAGCGATGTGCAGCGGTGCATCCCTGCCCTGCCGAGCGCCACCACTGCAGGCGAACGCTTAACTGGGCAGATCCCCATCTGGCCCCGCTTGAATGAGTCTAGCGCTGGCACTATCAGCGACCGGGGTAGGGCAGAGGTGTGGATCCTGGCACGGCTAGGTAGTGGCAGTCTAGGTATTGCGCGAAGAAAACAGCCGTGCGAGAAATGGGTGCTGGCTGCATCATTCTGAGCCAACCTTCAACACCATCCTCAGCTGCTGCCAGTCTGCACCTCTGCACCTCTGCACCTCACCGCGTACAACAGCGACGAACATCTCGACATTCCACATCAGATACCGATCGCATGGCCCGTTAGCTTTTGCGCCGCGCACTCTCACCCCCAAGCAGCTTTTCTCTCGCTGCTGGTGCTGGAACGAGCATACAGACACCTTAGCCGCCATCCGTCATCAACCTCAGAGGCAGGTGTGCGAGGCGTCATATTGGGCACCAACACGAGCACTCCCACTCCCACTCCCATCATCCGCCGGCCGAGCTTCGACTCTACCGCCCCAGGCGCTCGCGTGGAGTCCTGGCAACGACAGAGTTCCAACAGCTTTTACATCCCATCTCCACTAACTACTGCAATTACTCGATCCTGCAGTACACCGCTATCCAGCGTTCGTTAAAGACACTTGAACATGGATCCAAGACAGCAACACCCCTTCTCGCGGGGCCCGACGACTTCGCCTTATGACGGTCGAACGCCTTTTCCTCCTGCCGCCAGCCAGCAGCAGTTCCCACCGTCCTCTCATCCTCCAAACGCGGCACCTTCATACACCGAACATCATCGAAGACCTTCAGACCCTCCATACTACTCGGCGCAACGAACCTATGCTCCGGGAGGACCTCCAATACCTGTACCGGGCCACTCGAGGCATCAGAGTGCTTCTTCCGTAGGACATGGGACACCAGTTAGTCGTGGGATGCCACCTCCATCATCACCTCAACAGCCAGCACAAGCACCTTCACATCACAACTATGGTCCTCCATCTTTAGGCCGTGGTCCTCCAGTATCAGTAGGACCTCCGTCGGCCTTCCAGGCTAATCGAGAACTGCCAGCGTTGCCTCCGATTGGAACTCGACCTCAAGGAGGAATGTCTATTTCATCAATATTAGGAGGACCACCATCTACAAGTCGCGAACCTTCGCAGCCGTCGCAATATGTTTCCCCTATTGGAACATCAGCTGCAGCAGGGGCTGGATTCCCTGGCACCACACATGCTTCACCCAGAATGAATACCACTGCACAAGAATATACACCATTTCGACGACCGCAAACGCCTGAGCACCCCAGGTTCGAAACGAGAGATCATCGAGCAAACTCAGCAGGCTCCCCAGCTGGTGTAGCACATTATGGAACCCCGGAAGGCAGAGGGAGATATAGTACACCGCAAACATATTCACGACCTGGTCCTACTGCCATGCCGCCAGTGGAAGAACGCCGGGAAGAGCGTCGTGATGATCGACGTGAGCCGGTCCGTGTACCAAATCCAAATGCTGCAATTCCACCCCGGCCAAGTAGTCAGCCTACTGCTGGTCTTCCACCACAGCGTCAATATGAAAACAATCGCATGGCAGCTCTCAACGAGAGCATGTTTGTAAGAAGAGAGATTCCTGGGCAAGCTCCGCAAAGTAGGCCACCGCCTGGACGGCCTGCAGAAGATCTCTATGGCAGACAACCATTAGATGAACGACCCAGTGCTGCATACACGTATGCTGAGCGAGAGAGGCAGGAGAGAGAAGCAGCTATGTATAGGGAACGAGAACGAGACCGTGATCGAGAACGCGAACGGGAAAGAGAGCGCGAAAGGGAGCGGGACCGAGAACGGGAAATTGAGAGAGAGCGTGAACGTGAAAGAGATAGGGAACGCGAACGAGAGAGAGAACATCGAGAGCGAGCTCTAAATGGTCATGGAAATGATGCCCATATGGATTTTACACGCCACCTTGCTGCTCAAAGAAATGTTCAGACCGGGTACAACCGACCTCCTGAACCCCGAGAGCAACCAGCATGGATGCGGCCAAACTACGAACCTCCTCGAGCGCCTCCATACGAACCTATTCCCCCACAACCTGAAGCACCTCTTCCATCCCAGCGTCATCCTACAAATGGTTACGAGTACCCGACCAGCAGTGCGCCGCAATATGGAGGTCATCATGCATATGCGCCACCAGGTAGCGAAGCCCGATACCCTCCTGCATCTCAACCACCACAGATGCCTCCCCAGCATGCCGCGCCCACTTCCCATTATGAGGCCGCTATGATTGAGCGACAAAGGCTCACCCAACAGCAACAACAGCATCCACATCAACAGCAGCCACAAGCTTTACCTCCTTACTCTACGGCACCCCAGAATGGGCAATACCAGCATGAATCCCCAACCAGGAGCTCTATGGATGAATCTCAACAAATGCAACAACAGCGATTCCTTGGTGTTCAAGAGTTTAATCGAAAAGGCCGCATCTCACCTCTTCCTCAAGCCGTACAAGGAGCCCAAGCTCAACTTGGTGGACCTGGTGGAGAGCCAGGTATCAAGAGTGAGTTTGGTCGCATGTTTTCGGGTATTGGGAGTGGTGTTGGAAGTATTGGTGTGCCAAGTCCTGTCTCTGCTGGCCCCCAATCGATGCCCTTTTCTAATCCAGGCCAACTTCGCCGTGAAGATCTGGAGAATCTTGTAAATCAAGATTCTCCCATGGAGAATGGGGTACATAATCCCCGCTCTTCGTCTCGTGGGGGCGGTGGGTCAAATAGAAGAAGAAAGTTAAAGGAAGAAGATACTAGGGTAGGTGACGATGAAAGTAGCACAGGTAGACGCACTCCAAGTGGGCGAGGGAGCAAGCGTGCGAAAACTGGGGCTCACCACCACCATCACCATCAGTATGTTATCCCTACCTCAATTTTGTAACCCAGCTAACATTGGCTTTGATTGAGTCACCACCACCATCACACGGAGCCTCCTAACAATGCAATATCACCGGCCCAGCCTACTACTATGACGCCTTTTAAAAATACCAAGGGCTCTGCTGTCCCATCTCCTCCAGACTCAAAGGCGACCGCAGGGACACATCACCATGCTCCCGTTGCCAAAAATCACTATCACGTTCATCACGCTCCTGCTACTAAAGCAGCTGCGCCTCTAAATCCTATTGTGCCTTTACCGACGCGAATTATAAGATCAAACAAAGCTCTTGAGTGTGTTGCTGACAGACATCGCCTCCACCTTGGATTCCAAAATTACCATGCCAAATTAAAGCCTAAAGGCAAGGACGCAAAAGAGAAGGGACCGAACAATGGTTTTGCAAGCACACCTCTACCGCTACCCCGACTTGAAGGAAAGGAGAATTGCACCTTGACAATCGTGATTCCTCGCACGTACCTATCCGACGTCAGCAGAGAGGAAATTACGCGACGTAAGGCCGTATGGGGCACAGATATTTACACTGATGATTCCGATGTGATCGCAGCATGTATTCATGAAGGTTGGTTTCAAGGTGCATGGGCTCCTGATGTTGATACCTCGTATCTTGGGCTGGAGATTGGCGAAGGGCCTCGCGAACCGATTCGTATTGACGAGGTTCTTACCCAGCCTCCACCTAGGGGTCCATTGGTTGTGCCCGCGAAACATGATGCGCATGTGAATATTCTGATATTGCCAGCACTCGTCGAATATAAGGGTTGTGTGCGCTTTGGTCTTAAGAGCAGAGAGTGGGGTGGAAGGCATGACGGACATCAAGGTACCCATGATGGTCTGAGCTTCAAGATCATGAGTGTGCAGTTTGTTCCTGGCCAAGGTGCAAGAGGTGGTGGTTCAAGGAAGAAACCCGCTTTCAGCCAGCAACTCTCCGCCGCGGAGTTCGAGGAAGAAGAACGATTAGCCGGGCTCTTTGCAAACGGCAATGGTGGACCAGTGAGAGAACCTGGGCATGCCGACGAAAGTTTCGAAAGGGGTGGCCGCGACATCAAAGGAATTGCATCAAAGTCTTGGAATAAGCCAAGACCCCGGGCTCCACGCTCCGAGCAAGAAATTTTACCTGAAGCAGTAGCTCAGGTTATCGCATCAATTGCAGCTCCACCAGAGCCTGTACCAGCACCTAATTTCGAGAAAGGGACAGTAACCGGGCAGATTGCTCTAGGTGGGAAGGGGGTTGTAGAAAGGGTTACCGAGAGAATGATTGAGAATGCGAACTCGCAATCAAAACACAATTCCCCCGTGCCTAGTACGGATCCGGGACCCGTTGCTGCGCTTCTAAAGGCGGCAGAAGAATCGAGGTTAGCGGAGAGCAGAAGGTTGACATGATGAAAATAGTAGTCGATCTAATGGTCCAAGATCTCGTGGGAATGGATTCAACAACACAATCACTTCCTTTCTTTGACCGTTTATAAGCATTGCCATCTACATATTGGGGACCACAGGCCGTAAGTTGGGACAGGAGGATGTAAGATATAGTGGAGGAATACACGGCCGCTGGATCTTTTTTCGGCTTGGGTTTGCATTTGCTCTCACCAGGTGCTCGGAATGGATCTGTCGAGTCCTGTAATTACTGTCGATACCATGTGTGTATGTTTACAAAGGTGATGTGCTTTAGCGAGCGGGGGGATTTTTCACGTAACGTTCTGGGGTCTTTAAATAGAGTGGTGGGTGGAATTAATTGAATTTTAATTTGATTCAATCTAGAAAGCTATTCCTCTGTTAGTTGCAAATTTGCGATACGCAGTGATGACATGATTTCAGTAGAATTGTAATTTTCCCGTTACAAACTTATAATGGCTTCTACGGTATAATACTTTACTCATCTACCCCGCGTCGGTACATGCTATGATAACACCTTTTCTATTTTCTAGTATTACCCCCCGGTCATGGTCAGAGTGATGGTTCTCGCATCTAACGCATAAAGGATCGTACAGGGATGCGTTGTTGTCATGCATATAGGGTGGGAGGGAACGGCATATATCGATTGGGGCTTATGGTGGTGTGGTAGTGGTGGTGGTGGTGGTGTTTGTAAGATGTGTAAGGATGTTGTGTAACTGGTGCGAACGGCACTTTGAGGGGGTGGTGTTGGTGCAGATGTCATGGGAAGGGGGAAGGGGAAGGGGGAAGGGGGAAGGGGAAGGGAGGGGTGGTGTCGGTGGTGTCGGTGGTGTTGGGAAGGGAAGGGATATGCGAAGGTAGGGGTTGGCTTTTGGTAAGGAGTTGATGGTAGGGGGGTAGGGGGTAAGGATTGGATGGTGGGAAGCGAGGTAGATGGGATGGGATGGTTGCCCCACTTTCCGGATTCGGTTCGGTGAGGACGAGGGAAAGGGAGGTGGGCACGTGATTATTGTTGGTGGGATGCGAATATGTAGGTTGATTAAACTAATTGCAATACAATAGGCTTTCGAGGGGCTTTTTGTGTGTAAAGCGATGGTGATAGGTTTTAGGAGGAATGGAGAAATATGGATAGGTACCGTACTTTACACAACCATTTGTTTAGCGCATGAAATATGAGTTACACTATTGCTAGTAAGAGTATATTTGAATACTCTCCACAAAAGCACTACTATAACAAATCAGAGATTAAAAATTCACAAATTCAACCCCTCATTCCCCCTCTTTTACCATCCTCAGCTTCAATCCATATTCCTCGTAAACAAAAAAGTAACTCAACAGAATATACTCCCATTTCTCCTCAAACCCCCTCCTCCCTTATCCTCCCACATTTATATTCCCCCCACCCATCCACTCTAAACTCCCCATCCACCCACCCCTACCCACCCTCGTCAAATAAATAACAACCCTCGATACCAGGTTATAAGCCTATGATATCCCAGTTTGAATCTTGTTGTGCTAGAAGTATAAGAAAGAACAAAGGTAAGAAAAAGAGAATTAATAGACGATAAATCTACCTCTCCCGTTCTTTACGATAGTTTAGCATTGTAAGCTGAAAATTAGGGGGGATAGGGTGGGCTTATATACTAATTAATACGGCATATCTTTTACTTAAACCTCAACTTCTTTCCTCTTATACTTCTAACTCTAACGCGGTAGTCATATCAAACCTTTAACCTCATACTTCCCCATTACGTTATCTCAAACAAATGAACGAAATTGATTTATTTATGAGGTGATTATTTACTATTTTATTTATAGGTACAAGGAAATGAGCCAGACTATGAGGATGAATGGTAGGGCAATAGAGGATGGAACTACTATAGCATTTCATTCGAAGATGGTAACGGAGATGAGAGTTTTGGAGATATTGAGATTCTGAATCTGGATGAAAATTACGATGCCACCAGGTTACTAACATTAAATCAATCCTGCAAATGATAGGTAACTTTCCATTTTCTATCAAGTGGTCACTGTATCTTTCGCAAAACTAAACAAACATCTAAAATCTCAGGTCCCATCCGATCTTGGGTCCCAGCTTAGGTAGCTCATCAGCTACACTCTGTACATCCTTATCTCCACGCCCACTCAAACAAATCACAATATCCTCGCCCTTCTTCATCGTTTTCGCCAACTCTATCGCTGCGTATATAGCATGAGCAGTTTCCAGCGCAGGGATGATCCCCTCCAGCTGGCTGATAAGTCTAAATCCAATGAACGCCTCGGCATCGGTGGCTGCGATGAACTTTGCGCGCTCATTGTCCTTCCAAGATGCAAGTTCTGGGCCTACACCGGGATAGTCGAGTCCAGCAGAAACGGAATGGGTATCGGAAATTTGTCCATGCTTGTTTTGCAGAATGTAGGTTCGTACGCCATGGAGAACTCCTTTAGAACCACTGGTAAGAGTGGCACTATGCCTATCCGTGTCAAGGCCGTCACCGCCAGCTTCGACGCCAATGAGCTTGACACTGGGGTCGTTGGAAAAGGGGTAGAACATGCCAACAGCGTTGCTACCTCCACCGACGCATGCAATAACAGCATCGGGAAGTTTACCACGCTTCTCAAGCATTTGAGCTCTGGTCTCGTTTCCGATGACCGACTGAAATGTTCTGACAATGGTAGGGAATGGATGAGGGCCGATGGCTGAGCCAAGAATGTAGTGGGTGGTGTCAAGATTTACAACCCAGGCACGCATAGCTTCGTTGACAGCATCTCGGAGCGTTTGTGACCCCGCTGTGACTGGCACGACTTCAGCACCTAAAAGTTTGATACGGAAAACGTTGAGAGCTTGTCTCCTCACATCTTCCTATAAAAAAATTAGCACAGAACGGAAATAAGGGGCTCAAAACTTACAGCTCCCATGTAGATAGTGCACTTCATTCCAAATTTTGCGCAAACCGTTGCTGTTGCTACACCGTGCTGACCAGCTCCAGTCTCAGCAATGATTTCAGTCTTACCAAGTCTCCGAGCAAGCAAAATTTGACCCAAGGCGTTATTGATCTTGTGACTTCCTGTGTGGTTCAAATCCTCTCTCTTCAACCAGATATTGGCACCACCAGCGTGCTCGGTCAGTCTCTCAGCCAGATGCAGTTGGCCCGGTCGTCCCATCCAGGGATAGTATGACCGGTACTCCTCCCAGAATGTTGGATCGTCCTTAATTTTGTTGAATCCCGCCTCAACTTCCCGTAGACAATCCATCAGCGATTCTGGGACGTATTGTCCTCCGAATTCACCAAATCTCGCAGGTAGTAAAGACGGGTCGACTGGTCCATCCGTGTTGAGTGCTTCAATTTGATCTGCGAGCCCAACCTCTGGCGACTCTTGAATTGCACCATTGGTATTAGGAGAATTCCGTCGTCCACACACCTTAGCACAGTATTCCTCCACTGCCTTGGCTTCTTCGCCTGCAGGTGCTCCCTCAACCGTTGTGATGATTTGACTTCCGATGACCACGCCATCTGCTTGATTTCCAATACTCAAAAAGTGTTCCCTTGTGCTAACCCCAAATCCTACAGCTGCAGGAACATTCCCTGAATATTCCTTCACGCGAGCGAGGAGTTCTGGTAGAGCAGCATTTAAGGTCCCGGTGGAGCCAGTAACACCCATCCTTGAAACAACATATACGAAGGAATCTGCCAGCTTGCAGAGAAGCCTCATTCGACTGTCGGAGGTGGCTGGTGCGATCAAAGGAACATATGATAATCTGCAAGCGTATTGTCAGCTCCGAGCAGCATATGGCTCAATAGAGAATTACTCACCCTGCCTTCGCACAGAAATTCCGGAATGTAACAGCTTCCTCGGGTGGCAGATCAACGACAATAAAACCATTTACACCTGCTTCCTTGCAATCTTTGAGCAGCCTCTCCTCACCATAGCTCAGCATCGGATTGTAATATCCCATAAACATGACTGGTGCTCTTAATCCTTTTTTGCGTGCCTCTTTAATCATTCCTAGCGTAGACTCGACGGTGACTCCGTTTTTCAGTGCGACCGTATTCGATTTCTGGATGGTAGGACCGTCGCCAATTGGATCTGTAAATGGGAGCCCGAGTTCAATGATATCTGCTCCGCCGGCTTCCATACCAAGAAGGATGTCCACAGTGCTCTCAGCTTTGGGATATCCCGCAGTAATATAGGTTACAAAAGCTGGTCTTCCTTCCTGTTTGCATTGCGCAAAGGTTCTCTTAAGGTGATCCATGATGAGTTGAGTTGCGGCGAGATGTTATGGAGTTTCAATTGCAGTGTGAAAGAAGAAGCTGTTGTATTTTATTATTTAGGGAAATTCTGGGGTGACTCAAAGCGTACCTTCCTTGTCTTTATGAGTCGCCCCGCGACCGAATGTGGCTCACGGCCCCCGCTAATCGGAGAGTTAGATTAGATTAGCTCGCGGGTGGCGTTAGTCGAACCCACCAAAACATTACCATGAGTTCAAAATAATAAAATAAAATACTGTATTAATTGGTATTCAAGACCTCCCTTTTCTCCTGTTTTGATCTTGATTCTCTCTTGCAGACCTTACACAATGAGGCTCAAAATGGGAGAGACCTTGAAAACGGGAGAGCCTCTCCCGTTCGATCTCAATTCTCTGTGATAACTTGAAACAATTAACCTTAACGCGCTAGAAGAGGGGGTCTTGTATTCCAATTAATGCGGTAAGTTTACGTCCGAAAACTTTAAAATTCAACCTCAGAGCAATTTACTCTCTTCCAAATTCTTATTTCCAGTTTCAGAGTGATCTGGGAGTTATCGGGCATACCATCCATCTTGTGCTGGCGCTTTAGGTTCGGTTGTGGGCACAGACCAGTTTAGGGCCCGTGTTAGTTAGGTAATCGTGGGGTATATTTCTGCCCCTGGATCCGCCATCGCATCAACCAACCTCGTTCGTGTTTTCCAACCAGCTTATCTTTTCAATTCAACGCCATTTACTCCTCTACTCGCACGGGAATTCGCGATCACAAGAATAATACGATACTTCTCCTTATCAGACTTTCACCATGCCGGGAATCCTGCCACCAACCTTCCTACTCCCCTCCCGCCGCTTCTTCGCACAATCCCTACGTCGTCGAACAGCATTCGCTCCTGGACCAGCGCCTCCTCGCCTTCCTGCAAAAGAGCAGGCTGAATTCGAACGACTTCAAGCAAACTCGACCGGTGCATTCAGCACACCACGGCAACCGGAGCCCGTGACTGCTACCCAACCCCAAGTCAATCAGTCTCCGGCTTCGAACCCTACTACCGAAGAGGCGAAATTGAACGCGCGAGTCGAAGCATCGGGCAAAGGCGAGGAATTACATCCAGATGTCAGAAGAGGAGCTAAGCCAGAGTTTGAGGGAGAAGTCAATCCGAAGACGGGAGAGGTTGGAGGCCCGAAGAATGAGCCACTGCGTTGGGGTAGCACGGCAGATAGAGGCGATTGGAGTTACAATGGCAGAGTGACGGACTTCTGAATACCTCCCGTGGTGGAGCACGACCGAGAGGATTGCTGCGGTTTCCCGGATGAGAAATACTTGGTCGGCTCAATGTACAATACAGTGCGTTATATGACTGCCGCCCGGAAGCGGAGGTCGCGATAAGATATTCTTGGTGTCAATATCAAAACGAGTTTGGTTTACCGCCCTCTTATATCTCGGCCATGGCGGATGTACGAGCGTATCGACTGCATACTTTAACTACTACACATGATTTACTGGAAATCTTATGCCGTTGCTGTCCATCCATTTCCCACAGCATGGCTGGAATATACTGGGTTCTTGTTCTTTTCCCGAGCAGCAATATATCTCTGGACTTGCGACCGTATACGGTACCTCAGTGAGGTTATCGTTATTTGTATTCGGCCAAGCAAGTCAGTCGAGAAGGCATTGCTGCCATCGTGGTAAGCCGCGTGTTGATCTTCCATGTAAGTCAAGCTCATCACTTTTCTTGGCCAAGTTCGGCAAATATGTACGTATAGGCAGGGGTCTGTTTGGCTCAAAAGTTAGTAGGTTGGGCTAAGCTATTTTTCGCAGTCGGCCGACAGCGGATGCGGAAGCGGAAGCATGCATACTACATGGCATAGTGAGGTGGCATAGAAAACAACAACATTTCCCCTGCGTGAGGAGAAATCCGACTCTGATTGGTACTTCTCCAAAATTCTCCGATCACCTCGGCACTGTGGAACTTGAGTCAACAAAATATATGAAGCTCGTGATACTCCTCAAGACTTCAACGATGCCTCCAAACACCATTCCAGCGTCCTCATGGCGTTCAATACTTATTTTGATTAGTCGAAAGTCAGTTGCAAATTTCCCGACCTTTCCATTTGATGCAAGCCAACTTCCTTTTATGCGATAGCATTACCGAAAGAGGGGATGAATCTTCGATTCGCACACATCCACATATACTGTACCGGTACGTAGTACGTACGCAGTAACTGCGGCGCAGGAACAAGCAAGAAATCCAAGCAACAGCGCGGTCCACTACCTTGACCATGCTTAACCTTTAAACTGCTCCTCCGCGACTTCAAAAACTTTCCTCTATCAAAACAACAACTTTAACCATGGCCGCAAAACAGAAAGTCAACCCTCTCGAGGGCTTCGTACGGCTCAGCAATCCCATCTCCCTCTACGAACCACCCTCACAAGTGCCTCTCAGGCCAAATGCAATATCATCTCCGTCCCCACTCACACCTCGCACCCCTGTCAGTACCTCAAGCTTTACCTCTGCTCCAACTTCAAGATTACCATTACCAGGCAAACCCATACCTTCGCTGGTGATCCTCTGTACCTGGCTCGGCGGTTCCACACCCCGCCGAATCGCCAAGTATACACAAGAGTACAAGGAGCTCCTCCCCAACGTCTCCATCCTCCTCATTCAGGCCACCATCTCAGACATGACATACCGAAACTTTACTGCCCAACAAAGAAACATTGAGCCCGCCGCCCAATACCTTATCGACTACATGGCTATCAAAGAGCGCCAGTACCTAAATACCCACACGAACCCTTCCATCCAAAAGTCAATCTTGCTCATATCTACGCCATTATCAACCACTGTGTCCCTGGTGTTCAGGATTTCTGGCGTGCGGTGGAGAGTTTGAAAGTTGACTACGCTGGCGCTCCTCTTCCTGCCCGTATCATAGGCTCTGCGATTAATCACGCTAGCATAGGTATTCTATATCCTCTCATGAAAACAGAAACTATCAAAGGCATAGAGTATCTACGTCGGGCAATGCTTAGTGAGCTTGGCGATAACGATGGTGATGCGAAGGGGATTATGAGATTGTATTTATACTTTAAAGTGGACCGAGTTATGGATTGGGAAGCGGTTAAGAGGTATACTAAGGAAGCGGAAGAGAAAGGCTTTTTAGTAAGGAGAATAGGTTTTGAGAAAGGATATTATTATGCTTTACTATTAAAGAATATTTATTTATTTATTTGTTTATTTATTTTATTTATATTCGGATAAAAGTTAAAAAGCTTATATTAATATAATCTAATTATAAAATATTCTCTTCTATCCTTATTTTTTATTCTCTTTTTAATTAAGTAATATATATAATATACTTTATTTTCCTTTTTTTTTTTTTTTTTTTTTTTTTATTCGGAGG
>QYAP01000323.1:0-45753 GCA_003988905.1 Hymenotorrendiella dingleyae
CAGACCTTAGGCGGCTCCTTAAGAGCCTTCCAGCGGTCGTAGGAATAGCCTCTTCTTTATGCCAATGCAATACCATTCAAGCCTACTTC
The DNA here is from genome assembly GCA_003988905.1 of Hymenotorrendiella dingleyae. Classification (NCBI taxonomy): domain Eukaryota; kingdom Fungi; phylum Ascomycota; class Leotiomycetes; order Helotiales; family Helotiaceae; genus Hymenotorrendiella; species Hymenotorrendiella dingleyae. The sequence goes on from QYAP01000323.1 coordinate 90, forward strand.
CAACAATTATTAAAGTAAATCGAGTTTTTATTAAATATATAATAATTATATTATTATTATTATTATTATTTATAAGGATTAGGTTTTTAAGCTTTAAAATATTACTTTTAAGATTATTTTAATATACTTCTTAGGCTATTATAATATTTATAAACGCTTTTAAGATATTTAATAAATCTTATAAGAGTTTCGAATTCGGTTTTATATTAAGATATCTCTTTTTATAATTATAGATTTAATTACAATTTTATTTAAATTAATATATATATTCAATAAATGTTTTTAATATTATTCCGATTATTTTCGGTTATAATAATAATATTTTTCATTTAATAAATGCGAAATATATTTTAATCGATATAGAATTTAATCTATTCGTTTATATAATCGTAATCGGATATTTTATATATATAATATTATATAGTTTTTAAAATTTTGATTTACGCGTATATTTATATTTTTCCTTTAACTTATAATAATTATTTAAAGGCTAAATAATATAAATAATTTATAATTAAATATTTTATGATTTTTTATTTTTATAAATAAAAAAAGAAGGGAATTTTAAATTAAGAAAATAAGCTTAAAATAAAAGAAGAGAAAAGAGGGAGGTTATATTATAGAATTAAAAGTTTAATTTAAAGGTTTTTAAAAGGAAGTTTATATTAACTTTCTTTAAATGAAAGAACTTAAATAATATTATATTATATTTATTTTCTCTTATATAAGGATAATTAATAAGACTTTTCTATTAAATTTAAAGTTTAAAGTTTAAAAGCTTTAAGATTTTAAATTTAAGGTTTAAGAGTTAAGAATTAATTATAATATACTCTAAGAATTCTATTTTTCGTATTTATCGTTATTATTATTACTTACAAAATTAAAGTTATTCCTACCTTTAATTATATACTTATATTTAGGACCTATAAAGCCTTTAACTTTATTTTTAAATAATTTATAAACCCTTTTAATATTTGTTGGAAGTAGGCTTGAATGGTATTGCATTGGCATAAAGAAGAGGCTATTCCTACGACCGCTGGAAGGCTCTTAAGGAGCCGCCTAAGGTTGCAACCAAGCACGTGACCACACGTTCAACAATATTTTATTTTATTTTAATCTTTAATCTATTACCTTTTAAAAGAGCAAAGAAAGAAAAAGAGAAGATAAAAACCTAAGAGTAATAAAGCTCTTTAATAATAACGTTATTAATAATAAGGTTATTAATAAAAACCTTTTATTAAAAGGGTTATTAATAATAAGGGTTATTAATAATAAGGTTATTAATAAGAGGCTTTAAAATAGGATAAAAGTAAGGAATAGAAGTTAAAGAAGGCGTAAGCATAGATATAAGAGTAGATAATCGCTTGAAAGGCAATTAAATGCACTCGGAAATATTAAATTATTCTTAATTTCTTAAATCCTAAATCCCAAAACCTCAAATCTTATGTTTGGCAGGAAGATACAATTGGTCACCCCTATTACGGTCAGATGTTTCCTTTCATTCCTTCGTTTTAGAACTAATTGGTTGGTTGTAGTTGGTTAGACGGAAAGGTGACCAGGCTTCTATACTTTAGTTTGGAAGGAAAAATATAGGGGATTGAATAAGAGAAAGAAGGGGTGGATTTTGGAGTTTTGAGGGGGGGGGGGGGGGGGGGGTGATGTTTTGTGGGTTGTGGGTTGTAGTGGAGGGAATTATTTGGTTGTTTGGTATAACTTTGAGGGGTGTTAAGATGTTGAATTCTGGGAGAAGGGGAGGGGAGGGTTCTTGTGGATGGAAATGGAGGGTAGTGTAGGGATGGGATGGGATGTGATGGTGTTTCGTGCGGGTGGGGGAAGAGGGGACTTAGGGGTTGGAGATGTTGAGTGGCCTTCTCATTGCTGGTGGGTAGAGATTTAGGGATATGGGGACTGGCACTGGACCTGAAATCGAGACGTGGCGAGGAAATGGAGAGAGTTCCTTCAGGGGGTTCGCTTAGATTTCTTGTCACCACTGCGTTATCCCGTTACGACTACGACTCACCTACACAATGATCGCTCCCTACTTAGGTGTCTGAGATCGCTATTATTATTAGATAACCAGCAGAATTAAAAAAGGTAACATACTAACAGGTGAGTCCAAGGTGTAGAAGAAGATAGCAATGTTAATCCTGGCTAGTAGCTTATTCCTCATGCTCCTCTGTGGTTTTTGATATAGACCACTTGAAATGACTCTCGTATTGTCCCTTTAGCAGGAAGAAAAGCCAAGTCCTCAAGGCTAGCAGTCAAAAGCAACATGGAGTCAGCTAGGAGCCCGGAACGTCCTGCGGCGGCAACAGAGAGCTCTATTTGTTTGAAAGGCGAGTAGCTCATCGCTCTGGACTCTCGTAGCTATCTTTTGCAGTGTAAGAAGGGTAGACTGTGTCCCTTCCTCCCAGTTGTTTTCCCGTTGTAAAAGTAAATGTTCAGGTGCCGACTTCTGAGTCTGAAGCTTCTGGCAGATCAGTTGCTCTGGCCGGTCTCCTACTTTCTTTGCCATTTCCCCTAAGATTCGTTTTTTGTATTCTTCTTGCTTTATCATTTGTTTGAGGCGTTGCTTTCCGGGGGCCTTCTAGAAAGGAGGTGGGGGATTACGGGTTGGCTGCGTTGAGGTGGTTGATATTCGTTTCTCTGAGTGACTGATGCAATAGCTCATTACGCCCCAAAACCACTTGGAAATAACACCAATGGCTAACCTCGAGAAGAAACTTGATTGAAATAGAATCGCAGTCAATGAACTGGGCGGTTTCAGAGGCAGAACGAGAGGAGGTTTGTAGACAAGCATTGTATTTCTGGCCTCGTGAGCATTGAGGAGGCTTCGTGGCTGTTATTATTTTGTCCTTTAATAGCTGCAAGATAGCTCGATTTATATGTCTACGTCCACGGTCAATAAGTGTTTTCACAAGTGGACTACCCTGTCAGGAAATGTGCTTCTGGTTTTTGGTTTTTGTGGTGCTGCACTGCTGCCACAGTTTGGGAAGTCGCGATGCTCTCGTTCCTTCCGTCTCCGGCAGCAACTGGTGTCCAAGGACCCGCGCGCCAGCTCCGTCGAGCACAAACTTCCTTCAACATTTACGGCGCATCGCGTAAACTTTACCCAACACATCCGTTGGCCTTTCTGCGGTTGGGTATTTTGTTCTTTTGCGAGAACTTTCTTGCACAGAACTTCTCCAGCTCCTTGGTTGATCACCAACTCAAGACCCAAATCCAAACCCGCAGTGTCCGTTCCCGCCATGACGAAAGCCACTGCTAAACGCAAGTCGGAGAGTAAGTTGCAGACAAATTGCGTCTTTTACCGCGGCAGATGTCCCTTTGATCCAAAAGCCACATCTCTAACGCGATGCAGGCACGCTTCAGTCCAAACCAAAGCGTCGCAAGATTTCTCCGGCTCGAAGTGATGATTCGGATGGAGATCACTCTGGCGAAGAGAGCGACCCCTTGTTTGTTGAGGATGACACGCCGCCGGCACCTAAGCATGTTAAGAGGGTCAAGATTCGAAAGTCGGAGCCAGTTCGCAGCCAGAGAGCCGATGAGTATGAAGAGGATGAGGGACGAACGGAATCGCAGTACGCATTTGAAGAACAATGCCATATAATACATTATAGTCCGCGCAGCTGACTTACTTCTGCAGGCAGTTCCTCGACATAGTGAGGTTCGAGGCTAGCAAGAAAAATAAGCTTCGCAAAGTTACCGCAAACTACATGGAAGGGTTTGTGCAGATGGTGAAGGAGGATGAGCAAGGATTGAAGAAACAATTCAAGGACTTGAGCGTCACCAGGTACTTGAACTAGGAAGTATTTCAAAGGCTAGCGGCTAACTTTGGTGCAGTTCTAAAAATGATGCAGACTTCATGGAAGGATTCAAGGAAATATATGCAGCATCGCGTCCGAAGCCGTCCAGTCAAGGACCGAAATCAGAACGATCATTCTCGAGTTGTTACAAACAGAGCTTTGATATCATCGCAGACGCGCGCAGAATTCTCGAAAATTACGAAAGCAGTGCGAAGATGACCTCTGTCGTAGAGATGCCCAACGACTTCAAGAGCGATTGGGATGTGGAGGATAAAACCGTTGCCCATCTTATCGATGTTGGACATCAAGCTGGACTAGATAGGTACAAGAATCTTGTTACCAGGACTAAGCCAGTTCCAATTGATGAAGATTCCTTGCCATTCGTTGTCGGATTATACGGAAAGGATTTGAGTACGGATACCTCGACAGTTGCATGGGGAGATATTGCCAAGATGCAGAAGAAGGGTATTGGTAAGCTAACCAAGAGTTTTGCTTCCACCAAGATCATTGATTAGTATGTGGTATGCTTGATGTCGGAAGATTTGTAGGTTCTCGGGAGATAGTTTGCTAGATATGGTGGCTTCTTATGATGGACGGAGACTTCAGTGGGGTTACAACAGCGAGGAATTATTGCCACATATTATTGCTATCAGCCTAGCACATTGATCATCTAGCCTTTATGATTAGCTTTACTCAAAAATTCAAGTATAATGAACGGAACATATCTCGGACTATCGAAGATTAGCGAAAACTGAAGTGCTCCCTCACCTAGAAAGATGTCTTGGGAAATTCTCTATCCGTATTTCATGGAAACAGTGTTCATTTACCAAAATCTTGAGGGATATTCTGAAATGAGATGGACCGAAAGTCTGAAAGTACTTTATCCCTTTGGGACGAGATTTGTTCTCTGCGTACTCCAATAAGGGGTGCTGTTCGGAAGCTAGGCGGAAGCCAGTAAATTAGACTTGAAATAGGCAAGCAGATAGATGGTTTGATAAGATCCGAAGCAAAGAAATTAATTAACCCAGTCGAAAGAAACCTGCCGGCGATGAATGGGAAACTACCTAGGTAGGGCTTGACTGTTCTGTAGTGAAAGACGGTGTGGTCCATGGTGGTGTAAACTTGAGGTCCTCTCGAGGCCGTGCGTCGCGGGGAATCCCAGTCAACACCGCGCACGGGCCACGCACTTCCAAGCGAGCGCACACATAATTAGAGAGAAGTTACCACCCAAACTTTTTCTTTTCACGAACATCGACAACCACCAGTCCAACAACAACCGCCAAAATGTAAGTTCACGATGCGCTCAGAGACGCGCATCTCGTGCTAACAAATCACAGGCTCATCCCAAAGGCCGACCGCAAGAAGATCCACGAGTACCTCTTCCGTGAGGGTGTCCTCGTCGCAAAGAAGGACTACAACCTCCCAAAGCACCCTGATATCGACACCAAGAACCTCTTCGTCGTCAAGGCCTGCCAATCTCTTACCTCCCGCGGATACGTCAAGACTCAATTCTCGTGGCAATACTACTACTACACCCTCACCCCAGAGGGTCTCGATTACCTCCGCGAATGGCTCCACCTTCCCGCTGAGATTGTCCCAGCTACCCACATCAAGCAACAACGATCCCACGCACCTCCTCGTGGTATGATGGGTGGTGAAGGCGAGCGTGAGCGCAAGCCATTCGGTGGACGTGGTGGCCGTGGAGGTGGCGAACGTGGTGACCGTGAGGGAGGTTACCGCCGACGTGAAGGTGGTGGTGGAGAGGGCAAGGAAGGCGCACCATCTGGAGAGTTCGCTCCTCAATTGTAAGAACTTCCCACTCTTTTTTTCAGTCATGGAACCAAGCTAACATTATTTTCAGCCGTGGTGGTTTCGGACGTGGAGCTGGCCGTGGTGGAGCTCCTCCATCTTCTTAGTTTGGCAATTTCCAACTGCTTGCGTTGCATCGACAGGAATACCTCGCATAATCTTTACAATGGGTGGGCTGGGCAGTAGCGCGTTCAGTCGAGTGATAGCAATCGCCGGGGGAGAATAGGTCGGAGCAGGAAGTTGACACTTCACACCTGTCAGATAGCAAACAAGCTTCTTCCAAAGATTCTTGCGGACATTTGTGGTGAATGAACTACCCAACCAACCTCATGAAATCATTTCGAAGACTTGAGTAATATGTGACTGTGTAACAACCCAAATCGGTTCCAATATGCACTTCACAGTAAAGCGTGGCGAGGCTGTCGGGCGTCGACAGTACTGAGAATTCATTAGCCATTGAGTAAATTTCTACAGCCCTATCGTACTCCCACCTGCGACATCAAATGACAGGCTAAATTTGGCAATCGGGCAGCAAAGGTAGTCCCATCTCCAGGCAATTTGTATTTGTGTGCGGCATTAATTGCCTCATACACGTTCTGAGAGAATAGAACCCGACTTTTCTAGCAAATTGTCTCGTCCATCCTCGCTGTCTTCAGGAGGGTCAAATAGCTTTCATCCCGTCATTTGATCTTCCGGTGCGGATAAACTTGCAATTCCCCTACTTTCACCAGTACACTCCTTCCTTTCGATTTCCTTTTCAAAGGTGTATCTGTCCTGGGCCGATCAGGTTCCGATATCGCCTGATAAAGTTTGTGTTACCTTCTGGTAAGTCAGTCGGTCAGTCGGTTCTTTCCTTTTTCTGAGAGCTCGGCAGCCCCGAGTAGAAAGCTAAGTCGGCCGCAAGCTGGACTTGCAATGCTGCAGAGAAGTTTCTCGAGTTTGTTAGAAAAGTTCAACTCCTGCAAGGCAAATGTGGATTTATTTTCGAGTTTTCTTTCTTCGGGCTTGACAGATAGAATAAGATGACTTTCGGGAGCCTCTCTTGTGTAACCAGCCGCTCAATACGTCACCTTCTTGGCAGCATAATCCCGTCTCACCGTATCACAAGACCGCCAGATCATAGTTGTCGGGCGTTAAACGATTGCATGAAGAAGGAAAATGCAAGAAATATCCCTCGGAGAAAGCGTAAACTTCGAAGACCTCATGACTTTCTCAATTCCCCCACGCTGGAACAGGGAGACTCTGCCAGCGGCGAATAAGTATTTAATCAGATGATGGTTATTGATAGCAATGTGTAACTCAAAGCAGCGTCCCTGCATCTCGCAATGGAAGCCGTGGGGAACTGTTGGATATTGATTGCTTCCCCGGGCGTGGAGGAAGAGCGAAGCAGGTCCAATTGAGGCAGCCGAAATTCGGAATGGATGCAGCTTCCTCAAGACCTTTGCCTCTAAAGCTTGTCGGTGGCGCTGAGCTCCTCTCTTGGTTTGACGGGGGGGTTCTGGACCTCTGCAACTCTAAGCGGACGAGGAGGGGTAGCTTGGAGTGAGGGCGTCGGCTCAGTCGAGCGTACCTTCCTCGTCGACACCAGGTGCCTCTTACTTAAAAATCCGGTTGGTCCAGGCGACAACTCTCTTCTCACAACTTTCCTCTCTTCGATTTTTTCTTCAAACAAATCCCTCCGCCTTTTCTCCAGACCGAAATTACTTTCGACAATCGCATTCCAAACTACCACCGCACACTCGCAAACAGAAACAATCAGACAAAATGGTTTCCTCTCTTCCTACTCAGATGAAGGCCCTCAAGTAAGCATTGCTCCCCGCCGCGTGTCTCCCCGACAGCTCGATTTCGTGGCTTGATGTTCGAGCTTGGGAAATAGAAACAAGCATTGAGATCTTCCGAAAGACACAAGCTTCAACGCATCGACGCATTGATCAATTGGCACACAAACAAGAGTTGAAACCATGCTGACAACCTGCCTTGCAGATACACGAAGCCCGAAGAATACAGCGTCGTCACTGTCCCTCTCCCAAAGGTACACGACTCGACCTGCTCGGGCAGTAACATCAACTGACAATCCCTCCAGCTCCGCGACAACGATGTCTTGATCAAGGTCAAGGCTTGTGGTGTCTGTGGTAAGTCTCAGCTGCTCCAAGTATCCTCGCACTTGCGAGTCTTTCTGGAGTCATGGAGCACTTTACTCGTACTCCAGAAATTCTTCTTCAGATGTCCACATTGTTGGAAAAGAAACAAACTGACTCGAGTTCTTGATGCTAGGCACTGATCTTCACATCCACGAAGGAGAATTCATTGCAAAGGTATGTAAGGGGGATGTCTTCTTTATATATGGCAGTGTGCTCCACAATTACTTCTGTACCTTGATGGCTACCACACCTTCTGAACTAAACGAATTTGGACACTTGCTAATACACCACTCTTGCAGTTCCCACTTATTCCTGGTACGTCACTCTTGCACATCTACGGAGTTCTACCATTCTTTTACTACGAATATTTCGCCATACCTTTCATGATTCTTGTTTCGATTTGAATCTGCGAAGCCAAGTTTGAAGCACAAAATGGGTTTCGAGCTTTCAACGTGCAAAGTATTGGCACACTCGTTGATCCGTTTTCTGCCATGTGGATTCATGCTGGGCTCTTTCTCCCTGCCGTTACCATGGGCAATAACATCCGTTTGGGCACGAAGTGCTGGTAGAAATACTGACGAATTACCAGGACATGAGACTGTTGGCGTTGTTGCTGCAATTGGCAAGGATGTCAAGGGCTTCACTGTTGGCGAGCGTGTTGTTGCAGACAATTCCGAGCTTTGCATGGAATGTTTCTACTGCCGACGCGGAGAACTTTTGCTTTGCGAACATTTCGAGGCTCATGGTGTAACCATGGGTAAGTCTTGTCATTGTTTTACCAGACAGGCTTCTTGCTAACGCTACACAGATGGTGGATTTGCCGAGTTCTGTGCTTACGTATGAATTCCTCCATTGAAGAATGCTGCAACGCAACTGACTGACAATTTTCAAGCCTGCTGGCAAGGTCTTCAAGATTCACAACCTTTCCGATGTTGACGCAACCCTTCTTGAACCAGCATCCTGCGCTGCACATGGACTCGATAAGATTGCACCAAAGCTCGGCAGCTCTGTTCTGATGTTCGGCGCTGGACCCACTGGGTTGGTTCTTGCACAGATGTTGAGACAAAACGGAGGTTGCCACGTCGTCATTGCAGCCCCTGAGGGATTGAAGATGGAGTTGGCTAAGAAGCTTAACGCTGGTGATGTATGTCTCTCGTCCCTTCTCTACTTGAGCAAAAACACCGACTAAAACTTTGTTAAGGTCTACGTTGAATTGTCACGAAAGGAACCCGAGATTCAATTCCAGAAGTTGAAGAACGAGAATCCATACGGTTTCGAGTAAGTACTTTTCTCAAGTCCCATCAGATTGGCAGCATCTCAGGGTCGTTGATTTGAACAAGACTGATATTGAACCCAACAGTATTGTTGTAGAGGCTACCGGCTCCCCAAAGATCCTTGAAGATGCTATCAACTACGTCCGTCGCGGAGGCAAGCTTGTTGTCTATGGTGTCTACTCTGCATCTGCTCGCGTCACTTGGCCACCAAGCAAGATTTTCGGAGACGAGATCACCATTCTTGGCTCATTCTCGGAGACTTATATGTTCCGTAAGTTCCTCATGATTATCAAAGTAAATTTGGCGACTGACATGATATAGCGGCTGCCATCGACTACCTTGACTCTGGCAAGGTTAATGTTGCGGGTATCGTCAACAAGACTTACAAGCTTGAGCAGTGGGGCGAATGTTTGGAGGCCATGAAGAATAAGAGCGCCATCAAGGCTGCCATCGTCTTCGATTAAGTGGTTGATTCTTGCCACATAAAAAGTTCTGTCGGTGCATTCTTTCGATTTTGGTGTAGCTTGGGATTTCCATAGAGAATTCACCGTGCTTTGATAGACATCAATAGCCAGATTTACAGAAGTAGAGCCAAACAATTGCCAACCAACTCCGTTCTCCATAAATCTTCTGTCTAGTGAGTGTCGAGTGATCTCGAATTATCTGCAACCACGCGTTTTGAATTGAACACCTTATTCCTACTTCCTGAAACGATTTTGATTCCTTAGGCTTCCATCTCATGTGGGCGTAGCAGCCTCCCTGGGTTCTTTTCAAGTCTAAAATCACTAGATGCCGTCAAGATTGAGCTCAAAATGCCTACCGCTGTGGGCGGAGGAAAGTCTGACCACCTCGTTTATGAATTTCTGATCGAGATTCGAGAACCTCGCAGCGGTAGGGAGAGGATCATGTTTACTTCTCCGTACTTGGACGTTGATGCGTTTCGCGGGGTATTTGCTTGGGTGCACCATATTTTTGCAGTACTAACTAATGATTCTAATCTAGATCGACACTTTACATGTGTCAAACCAGCGCTTTTTCACTTCTCGCCAGCAACCATCGCCGCGACCGGCTCTGTGGTAGCATAAAAAATGGCTGCTTAAAATGCCCGTATGATCATTGTTGGTATGATTCCGTTTGGTATCTTTCGATTGCGTGACGCTGATTTCTTGAATAGGCGGAAAAATCGGGACATTGGTTTGAAGCTCGTGAGGATTTTCACTTCTCTCTCATGGAACGTCACAGGTTCTATTTGTTTTCAAAGTAAGGTAGATCCATTGGTAAAAGATGTAGGTAGCCCCAAGCGAACCCCGACTCACTTCTCAAGAGCTCGAAGTGAGAGGGGCCAAGATCATTGAGATTGCTTGTTCTTCGAGAGAACTCTCACATTCTGACCTTAATTCTCTCTGACGGTTTTGATAAGTTAGATATATAACGGGTGTGTAATTTTCACCAAGTACGATTTTCTGGGAGGAGAAGGGGGTGGTTTACGAGGAACCAAGATGCGCGGGTAAGTTATCGAGAATAGAACATGTAGCACTTGGCCGGATTAAAAATTGTGTAAAGGCCGGGCGGGGTGCGTATGTACGGAGGATGAGGTGTATAATTTTCACCATGTACCATTCTCGATAGCTTACCCTGTTATGGGAATTTCGCAGGGTAACTCAGTTGTGAAAAGCTCCATCACCGGGTAAGCTGTCGAGAATAGCACTTGGAAAATTAGAATTCATGAGAGCATCGCAGTGGCATGTTAATGGAGTAGTGAACTGGTATAATGTGTGATTCTCAACCTTGATGGTGGTAAAGGAGGTAAGCGAGGATGGAAGGTGTACTGCACCATTCCCGACAAAAAGCGTGGATCGAAACAAGGAAAGCCAAAAAAAAAAAAAATGCATGTTAAGTTCTCATTTTGAAGAGCGGGTATCAACCAATATCTTACACCGACTTATACATACATATACAAACATACAACCGATCATACACATACACATCCCCCTAATGATTCCCAATCCTCTTCTTTTCCTTCAACGTCTTCTTAACTCCCTTCATACTCCGTCTCGGCCGCCCCTTCAGACTCTTATTAGCTGGCTTCTCCATGACATTCAACCAAGCATTCATCGGTCGCCGTTGACTTATGTATTTCCCCTCGGGCGTGAAAACCTCGACCGCGGGCCAGAGCGGATCAATAACTTCTTTCTTCTCGCCCGCCTGTTCCCCTTCGCCTTCTTCTACAAGTTCGTCCAAAAATTTGCCGTCCCCTTCATCACTAGGGAACGGACGTCCTTCTGGGTCTGCTGGGTTGGTAGGGTTGTCCCGCTCGCGGAGGTAATCAGCGCGAGGCTTCCGTACTTGCGCAGTGAGTTCCACCCACCCGAGACCCTCGATCAGTATGTCCGTTGAGAAGATACGGTAGGGAAGGACCTCGGGGTTTAAGCCTATACCTCCCTTGGCGGTCAAGGGACCGCTACGTTCTTTAGTCACATCCCATTTCAAGTAATACGTGCCAGCTGAACGTATCTTCGTACCAGGCATAGCCATATTGACAACCGCGGATTCACGGGTTTGCTCCTGGATTGGGATTGCTTTGTCTTCTGTTCGAGTAGTATGTGCTCCCATGGACGTAAAGGCGTAGCCTAGAAAGACGAGATTCGGGGTTGTTGGTGTGATACGTATGAATCCACCTACAAGCATGGATTGTAAGGGCTTGATGACTTGCTGGACGGGCCATTTGAAGTTGCGCATGACTAGTTTTTTGCGATGTTCGGGTTTGACGTGTTGTTCCAAATCGCCTCGGGCGAGACCTGGAAGGTCAATCAACTCCCCCTTTCCGTTTCCGAAGAGAAGGCGAATTGGCGAGGCTGTGGTGCCTGGTAGTGATGATACAAGTGGCATAGCTGGATAATTGGTTTCTTTTGGCGCAGGTGGTAAGAGCGCCGACTCGTCTAGAGACTCTGGTTCGTCCCATTCTTGTTCGATTATTTCCAGTTCAGCCTCATTTGGAAGCTTGGATGAATCTGCATCTTGAGTGCTCGATTTTACCAATGGTAAGGGGTCATTACTGATTGTGGCGCCATAATCATGCGGATGCTTCTCGGTCGGGTTTCCTCTTCCTTTGGGAAAAACATCATGTAGCAACCTGCTTTTCCCAACATTGACTTTACCAACCAGCCAACCAGCCCCTCCCCTTTCCCAGATTTCTTCCCGCAGCTCCTTCGTCCACCAATTTTGCTTTGCACTAACACACCTAATATTCCCCAAACGAACGTCCTTTGCAGATCTCCCAAGAGCATCTCGCAGCACTTGTCGAAAATACGGCATCATACGATCAACCTGCGCTTTCTTGGGTGCAAGTAAATCAGCCCTTTGAATGACGAAGCTAACTTCTGTTTTCTGTCCGTGGTAAAACCTTCCCGTTTTTGATCGTCTATTCAAAGACCGCTGTGGCGTAATATGAAGAATTTTGTGAAGTCCTGGGACAAGGGACATGGGGAAATCTGCAGCATCAAGGACGTGGTAAACATGGTTATATTTGTAAGGTGATTCGAAAATGGTGTCTTGGATGGACCCAATGGAAGGATGCTCGATAGATACTCCGGTACTATGTTCTTTCAGATTATGACATCGATCACATATTGGAGTCTCGATAGTTTTTGCTATACGTGTATTAGTATAGAGTCAGAAATCTAGAGGACAATTGACATACAGGGTCGAGCAAACTCTCCCAGAACCAATCCATCAGCAGCTGAGCCAGCACTTTTCAATGCTTCTTGTACTATGGCATCTTCTGCCTTGGCTTTCTCTTCCCCTTCTCCACGCAAAACCCAATCCTTCACACTCTTTCTGTTGACATCATAATAGCCAGCAGTACCCTTAATAACTATATGCGATAGTCCACCACATCCAGGACATTGCGGAGGCAGACGTGACTGCGCCAAGAGATCATATTTGGTTCGAGGCGTCGAGAGAGGGTTCTCTACATGCTCTGCAGCTTGTGAAGCTATGAATCGTCTTGGTGGATGTTGAGATGAAAGCTGCTGCTGCTTCGAGTAGCGCTTGTACCGGGGGAGACGCGCAATTCGAAGGAGTCCAGGACAGAGGAAAGTAGGAATATCTCCAGCCAGTGTTGTTTTTGTTAAACCACGAAGGAGCATCGCGCTACTAGCGCATTTCGACATCTTGCTAAATCATAAAAAGAAAGCTGGATGAAAATCAGAAATGTACAAAATGTGTAGAGTTCAAACGGGAACTCGGGTGCTGATCTCGCGACACCTCAAATAATTTCAGACAGGGGTCATTTTTAGCGCCGAAAGCTTAAATATTTCGTGGTAACCTCACCATACAGCCTCGACTTCGGAGCCTCTTCAATTCTCACCCATTGTCGCCGCAGCTTCTTCTCCTGCGTAGTATTCAAGATGGTCGCTGTTAATACCCGCATGGCAAAGTTGACTGAAGTAAGTGCTGCCCCCTAGCAATTGCAAACTCCATGCTAACATCCCCCAAGAAGGTAGATACCCATCACGACACTCCACCACGAAACAAACCCAATTGACACATCCCGCAGTTATTAAAACTAAAAGTTGGAGATGGAGCAATCAAATTACCACCCGATGTGAAGAGACTACACATGGACTTTGCGCGGGTACGGAACGATGGACATGTCGGCGCAAGGTATGCAACCTTCCACCCACCACAACCACAATAGCCCAGACATCAATTAACATATCCTCGCAGATTATTCTGGCGCAACGAGCTCCGCCGCATAAAATTCTACAACCCAGCCCTCATCGTCTCAATAACACACACCCCCAACCCCGAAGACCCCGCCTTAATGACCGTCTCCTTTGCCTCCCCCAAACCAACCACAGCCCCCAACACCTCCACCACCCCAGCAGATCCAAAATCCACAGAAACAACACCAGAAGAACGGAAAGAAATCTTCAACATCAAGAACCGCGGCCCTTCGACGATCTTGGAGGAGTTGGTGAAACTCACAAATGCGCAGAAACTAGAGGCCTCGGAAGCAGATCTAGAGGCATTAAAGGAATTGAAGGAGCAGCAAGCGCGGAGTCGGAAGGACAGTAATCTGCACAAGGTGGTGAACAAGCGGATAAAGGCGGAGAAGGATAGGGAGCTTTTGGCTCGCGGTGTACTACCAGCTTGAGTGTGATATCAGGTCGTGTTATTATAGTTGTAAAGATGGATCAGGGGAATCGAGTTATAAAAGGCAGTGCAGCGATGGCAACGATGTGTATCATATGTATGGGATTGGGCTGCATTCAAACTCCCAAGATGTTCAACATGGTGTAAAAAGAATCATTCAAGGTCACAAAATCATGATTTGACAATAGAACGATATCATTGTCAAAAATACGGGAGTCCTGCCACAGGATTCCATGCTTCCTTCCGCTCCTGTCAAATGCTCCAAAAGACCTATCTCTTCCTGAACATGAATCCATCGCAATGACCAGAACCCAATCAATACACCAGGCTCCTGCTCCGATAAGTATCCTGACGACGCCTCACTTCAATCCAAATCCCTCGCTTTCATAAACAGCACGCCAAAGCTTGCTTTCGAGTTTCGCCTTGGAGTTATAACGCCACAAAGATATCATGTTGAAACATGTACGAGCCTGGGGGAATCTGTGGCTGTCATCCCCCGAACATGACAGTTTAATGATTAGATTAGTTGCTCCCATGGCAGGAATCCGGTCGCTTCCTGTGATGAAGCTCAAAAGCTTGCGCTGATCTTTGGCACTAGCGTTTGAGAATGACTCCCAGAACCATTGCACAACAGGTTCTCTTTCCGCCGCATTAGGTACACCCCAGTTCTCGCAGATAGAAACTGCTCGAAGGGACGCAATATCGAGTGGTTCGTCAGAACCTCTGATCAAGAGTTCAATTTCTTCAGGACGGAATAATGATAAGGCATTGCCGCCACATACAGTGAAGAATCCCCGTTTAAAAGGTTCGAACTGACGGGCAACGGCAACATCGAGGAGGTAGCGGACATAGAGATCAACAAACTCTCGGCGATTCGAATTTGTGACTGCCCGCTTCTCGCCGTCTGGGCATAGGGGTATTTGACTTGTTTGACCATATCTTTCAACATCCGCCACGAAGTCTCTGCAAAAGGTTGATTCAACGTCGCCATCAAATTCCAATAATTTTCGAAGCCCGTTAGCCAATGCAGGTCGAAATTCCGCCAAGTCTTCCAGAGAGTAGGTCATGGATGGTTTGGCATGTGAAGTTGCCCCTGGTGGGCTCACAGGGCCGGCAGCAAGCAACTTTCGAAAGGCGAATGGCGGTAGAGCTACATCGAGGATTGTGGAGTTGTAAATAGCAAGACCTAGGACAACTCCAACGAGGAAAAATTGGTCGGTTGTCTCAAAGCTATTTGGGTTGAAATAACAAAATTGCGAGTCTTCATCGTACGTAAACATGCCTAAACCCCAAATTAGTAACTCAACCATAAAAGCTAGAGGAAAAGGCGGACTTACCATGCTCAGGGTTAAAGACGTCTCTGACTAGGAGAAGAAACCACTCTTTCCTGAGACCTCCAGCGTCGATGCCCTCTTCACCCTTGAACTCAATTCGTAGCCCTTTCTTAATCTCCTCGCCACCAGACCCTACTACTTCACTGACCCCTTTCAAGCTATCTTCAACGAGACATTCTCGTCGCACCTTCAAAACTAGGTATTGGTTGACTGTCTGGCGAGTCATAATACTATCAAAAAATGCTTCCCTTGCTTTCACCTCCATCTGTCGTCGTGCATCGTGCTCCATTATCTGAATTTTCGCCCAGATGCTGAGGAAAAATGGGTACTGACAAAATGAAAATTTGCCACGCCTAGCTTCCCAGGCTTCAAAGTCTGCAATGAGATCAGAGTAGTCTAATAACGTATTGTAGAAGTCGCTTGTGGCGAGAATTTGACCATGACCGTGTGTTTTCTGAGAACCCTGGACGATGTTCTGAGCAGAATCTATACCACGAGTCTCGCCTTTCCTTGCCTGTCCGTTGTTGTTTGCAGAGAAAAACAGTGCCATAACTCTAGCAGCTGCCTTGATTTGCCAATCATCGTTGTAGACAACAGGTTGTGCTTTGCCGTCGCTCTTTTTGGGCGGTTGGCCAGAATTTCCTAAAGCTGCATGAAGTGCGGCAGACCTACCTCGTCCAGTACCACTCATGCTAGGTATGAGATCATTCTTGGAGTCTTTCTTAGGCTCTCGTTGCTTTCCGTGCTGCCTTGTAAGTCTGTATGTCACAAAACTTCCGATCAGATCAACGGTCCTCTGAAAATGGCTGTCGGAAAACCGAGCAAACCAAGTGACAAGATGGTGATGACATTCATTTGGAACGTTCGCCAGGAGACCCAAGATACGTTTGATGATTCCGGAATGTTGTCCGGAGCTGCCTTTACGGTTATTCTTGTTTGCAGGCGACATAGATCGTGTAGCTGCCTTGGGTAGCTCAAGGTTCGTGACTTTAGAAGCTGTATTCGGGTCTTGAGAGCCCGATTGAGATCTACTCCTTCCCCGGTTTCTTGCGACGACGTGCGAAGGGTAGAGCAGGGGATTTGCAAGAATGATAAGAATAAACCGAATGTCATGCGGCTCGGTCAAAGGGCGTCCTGGCCGTTTTAGAAGGCTTTCCGTCGCCTTCAGGAGAACTCTCTGAGTATGTGATTGTGCTTCTAATATTTGGCTTTCGATATCTTGAAGGTCGAGGTTAGACGAAAAGCGCGGATCTTCTTGGGTATTAATGCTTGAAGTCAGAGTATCTAGTTTTTTCCGCCACGACTTTCCAGCGTTTAGGACTGTAAAATACCATTCATTAACCTCTGCCCAATCCACGCGGGGAGATCGAATTGTGACAAGATCAGGATGATCATTTGAACCATCGAGTCCTTTTCGCCATGTCTGTGAACGTTCAGGGCTCTTCATTTCCGAGCGGCTTCCAGTCCACCAAGATCCATTTTCTGCAAAGTTTCCAAGCAGAAGTGTTTTAGCGTCAAGCTCTGATAACCATGCGTCTGGGTCAATCTCCTTTTCGCCCTGGCCGTTTGACGCTTGACTGCTTATAATCTGGTTATTGGAAGGTGGGTTCCAACGCTTGACTCCTTCGCTAGCTGTTCTCGGCACCATGGCTGGACGCCCTGTAGTAAAAGATGAGTTGATGCATTCGAGAGAGCCAAAGGACGTAATGATATAATCTTCTAAGGGCTTGAACAGATTTCTGGTCGGCTTCCGGAATGTTTCTTCAGATGTTTCCTTGCCTGACGGCTGATCTGACCCAAAATGAACGTGTTCACTTGAGTGCTGACTGCGGAACATCCATTGGCTTGGTCTATCTGCACTTGTATCCCACAGATTTCCAGGAGAAGATGAAGAATAAAGGCCAGGGTCTGCTCGACGGGCATTTCGCCGAGGGGTCCTTACACCCGTCAAGTCATTTTGGTCAACTGGGCGAGGGTGAAACGGTATAGGATGAGATTTGGCCTCTGTGTTCTCGTTTTTGGCGGATTCGGTTTGTGCATTGTCCAAAATTCCATTGCTATTAGATCTATGGGGGTTACCCAAATCTGGCGAGAGCGGAGGGGATGGTGCTGGGCTTGTCGGCCCATCGTCATGCTTCAACCTATTTATAAGGTACGAAGTAACGCACTGATCGATGAGACGCTTGGTTTTTTCCAGTGACAGTGTTGGGGCTGAGTTGTTGTTAGAAGCATATTGCACAAAGTAGCGAGTGTGGTACAGTACCTTTATGTGTTTCACCACTTCCAGCACTGGTCCCAGGTTTAACTACCACTGGCACCCTATGCCCATCCCCGCGTCTGGCTTCCAATGCAATTGGCTTTAAATCGTTGATGGTCATGCACACTGTGCACCTGAAAACATTCAAATCCTTGGGCCATCGTACCATAGAGTCGCATGTTATACATTTTCCCGTCCTCAAGTCTTTCTCTGGTACTTTGGATTGCTGAGTATTTGGGTTCGATTTTTGGTGCCGTATTGGCGAAGAACCTGAATCCTCATCCGTCGAGTCCAAGCCAGTTCCACCTGCTACTTCGCCGGGTCGTTTCTTTTTGCTAGAGAATATGGATGGAAAGGGGTGGCTCATGGACCGCCCATGGCTTCCACTTCGAGTCGGTTTAGACGACGATGTTGATACCCCATTGATTGCTCCAAGCGCGACAGTCGTCGAAGCAGACAAAGTCGGGATCTGGTATGCACTTTCGAGTATATCTGATTCGGTAATTCTTGACGGTACTCGCGGTGCTTTTCGAGCAGGAGAAATGGCGCTTGTATTTGCAGCAGTAGCAGTTGTGGTGGGCTCGTTGCGGGTGTTGGGCGAGAGGAGTCTATTCGTCCATGGAGCCATCGCAGGACGATTGATTGCTTGCCTTTTGGAACAAGTGGCGCAAGAATTGCGGAGGGATCATGAGGAGGGGTGGAAGATCTGCCGACTTTCCAAGGGCTGCGAGGCTTGCTATGATTTGGGGAGAATTCGAGGGTTCGTTCCTTCGTTGCGAGCACAAATGTTAGCTTCCGGACGTCTATTTACTTTCGACGATCCTCAGCGCGACTTGCACTTACCTTTGTTCATTTTAAAACTGCGACGACCTAAAAAACGCCACGAATACGAGCTGGACCTAGAGTCATGAAATGAAAAGGCGCCTCGCGCATAACATTCAGCGCCCGCCATTTCCAACTAATGCCGCGGCCCAGCTGGCTAAGGGGTCAGTTTGTCTCAAATACGAACTCTTTGTAAGTTCCCTGCAGGCGATCGAGCCATCTTAACAACACAATTAATAATCACAAGCATCAAGCCATACCCATGTACAGACAGAGAAAGAATATGGAATTTTCACTAGGCTACAAGGAATCACAAAACCAGGTAGGAGAAAATCATTATATGTTTTTGGATGCATTCATTCATCGGCATATCATGAGCAAATGCTGCCAATGCTTTTGCAGCCCCCAGCCGTAACAGAACCATCCCTGCATATTGTAGCAGTAAGAACCCTCGAAAACGCCAGTCAAGACATCTATCTGTATCGTTGAAGGTTGAGAGTGTTGTGTCTCTTCCAAGTCTTTCTGCGACCAGCAGTTGTCTTGTTGTATCCGTGACCCTTGCCCAATCCACGAGACTTCTTTCCAGTAGCAGTCAAACCTCGAGATTCGCGGTGCTTGTGAACAGGGGCGACGATCCAGTTGATACGAGGATCGCGGCGGATAGCCTTGTGTTGAGGGTCGACCAAGATGATCTCGTAGTACTTGTAGGTGGAGTCCTGGTTAATCCAGTATGAGTTAAGGACTCTCAAGTTGGCGCAGCGGCGTCCGACACGCTCCTCGGCAGTCGACTTGAGGGATCGTTGGTACTTGAGCTGGTTAACACCCTGGTTGGTTGGTTTGCCTAAGTTGAGGAAGTTTCATCAGCATTTTGTCCATATTTCCGTCCCCAAACAGCACCTCCCCCAGAAATATTCCCATACCGTATGTAGCACCCTTTGGTACTGGCTTCTTGCGTCCTCCACGGCGAACACGGACACGGTAGATAACATATCCTTGCTTGGCCTTGTAACCCAAACGCTTAGCCTTATCCGGGCGAGATGGGCGAGAAGCGCGGTGGACGACGTTAAGTTGGCGCAACTCCCAGCATCTAGAAGTCGAGATATCGGGTCAGTAAAGCTTCCGCAGATAATTTTTCGAGTAATTGAGGCGATTCCAAAATTTCTAGAGCAGAAATAAATCGATCCACGACTCCAGAGACGATGCGAAAAGAAAAGGGCGCCATACCGTACACGAAGCAAGAACCGAACTACGTCGGACTGCTTTCGCTTCTGCAATTCCTCGATGTACTTGTTGGCTTCTCTATGTCAGCGTCTCTGCATATTAAAAGATCCAGGATCCTTACCACCCATCTTGTCGGAGTGTCGTGGTTGTCGAGTTGTCGTTAAAGATTTGTCGTGAAGTTCGTGACCCGCCCTACGAATTGAGAAAATCCAAGTGTGGGCGGAAAAGTAGCCGAGCCCGTGCTTCCAGTTGCACGTGACAACCAACCCCGCGACCACCAGTTTGTCTCTTCGCGCCAGGACACCAATGCTCCCTCCATGGAACTCAATTAGCACAAAAAGTTTATGTCGCTACTTTAATTGCATGTCACTGGCTTCTACCATGATATTTCTAATTGATCGGCGGGAGAAATGCTACTTTTTTCGGTTGCTTTCACAACGGCCTCTGAACATCAGATTGATTTGATCATCGTACCAATCTATCGAAGAAGATACCGCATTAACTGGTTTACAAGTCCAGCTTTTTTCTCCCAGTTGAAGCCTCATTATGCCAGACCATGTAAGAGAATCAAGGCTAAAACGGAAGAGGTACGTTCATCGTCCACTGGCTCTCTCATCCAGACCTCATTATCCCTTGTAGATCTGGCACAATGATGTTTAAAACAGAGAGGGTGGGCTTATAAACCAATTAATACGGGGAAAAAGTTAAGTTTCTGGTCTCTACAGTCAATAGAAGTTGTTCAATTTGAGCGAAATTCGGCTGAGGTGGCTCGCCACGATAGTTCGGTATCAAAGATTTGAAACATTCAGATCAAGATGAGTTCTCGCCGCTCCATCGTTTCCTCGTCTTTCGCAGGTTTCCTCAGATTAAATGCAGTTTCTCCGCAATAGCGCATTATTTTCTTGCCTGCTATTTAGATGCCTGAGTTTCCTTCCAAAAAATAGGCTTCTCAAGTGCTAAGGAGCGTGTCTGGCCCGTCAGAAGAACATCCAAAACACGTTGGCCTGTGCCCGATCATTTTTGTCTGCCAATCTGAAGGGAGATTCAATTTTCCATAAGCTCTTAGTAAGATGATAGAATGGCTTTCGCTTTGATTTTACGCTACAGTTCCTTTTTCAAGCCACAGTATTTTGCGATTTTAAATTAGCATACGCCATAGCGCGGACCCCTAGAAGAGCTGGAGGTTTGGGGTATCAAGTCCAGGCAAATGAAACTTGGTTCCATCAGCTCAGTGGATGCCTGGGATTTCCGCTGTCCAAAAAGAGGCAGCATATTTCAACTGTTATTACTGCTGTAGCCTGTAATGTTCCTCTTCTTGGGTTTCTTTGATAGTTTCGAATTCTTGCCCGTTTGGAAATGGCGTCGCCCCCCCTGAATTTATGCTGCTGCGGTTAGGGGTTTCTCGGCTCGTCACTTTCAAAGACACCTTTATTTGGGAGGTGGCGTCTCGATTGCACGAATTAAATCTCACTTAAGCTATCAAGATGCAAATCTGCTGCATCTGATAGCTGGCGGTGATTCTCCTTGTGTAAAATTCGACGCTTTTATCCGTACCTCATCATCTCAAGTCAATTCATCGGCACGGTTCCATCCTGACTATGGAAGTTGGAAGGAAAATCTACACAGAGTCACAACTAGTGCTCTGAGCCTCTGATGTGAGTTACAAGTCTAATCTTGGATTTTCCGGACAGGTTCGTCTACTCATCATCATTTCTACAGATTGAAGAACATGGTCCACTCTCATTTTGCAGTGTTCCCAAAAGGAGCTACATCTTCTTGTGCAACTTGATTGCATACTTGCTCTTCATTCCGGCTTCGGGTTTCTCTCTCAATATCGATCCGCTACATATGTCTGGTGCTTCCTTGATATGTTTGTCGATTCGAGAGATTCCTTTCTATTGTTTCCGGCCTTAGATAGGCCTTAATTTTGGTTGGCAGCTTCGCGGACTCCATTGTTGGACGTCTCGATTGCAAATCTCTGCATAAAGAAATATATTTTAACCCACGAAGCTGCTCACTTCGGCACCGCAAGCGGCCACTCGTTTTCAATGCTACAGTGTCCAATTCTCATTGATTCTCAGACTTCAATCCAGCTCCTGGTCTCCCTCTGGCCATAGTACAATACATATATCCGATGGGAAGCATACCCAGTACAATATAAGCTACAGTAGTGCTCTGCCAATTTTTGTGCTCAGCTACTCACCCGAGTCCCTACACCCGTAGAAAGTTTTCACTTAAGAAAGCCGTCCGATTCGCATCCGTATCCATGATTACGACA
Organism: Hymenotorrendiella dingleyae; assembly: GCA_003988905.1. Classification (NCBI taxonomy): domain Eukaryota; kingdom Fungi; phylum Ascomycota; class Leotiomycetes; order Helotiales; family Helotiaceae; genus Hymenotorrendiella; species Hymenotorrendiella dingleyae. Next base: position 22,189 of record QYAP01000323.1, read on the forward strand.
CAAATACCAAGAAGTACAGGAAGACTCCTGCGCATACCCCCTACGTGCTTCTCTTAACTCGGGTTCTCTGTCATACCACTCGGCGGCTGTTCTGTTTTTTTCTCCCCCCAAGGTAGATAGGAATGATGACAAGTTTCTCTGTGATTTGTGAGGTGAATTGAGGTGAAATTAACCAAGTGAAATTTCCGACCTCTTCAACAATACACAGTTAATCTGTCTTTTGTACCTGCAAAGGGTATTCAGAGAGATGTAAAGACATTGAAAGAAGATTCGATGAGTTCTGAACCAGTATTTCGCAGAAGTCTTGTCCATTTTACCTTTCGTGGAATTTATTCGTTAATGTGCTGTGGTGTAAGCCCAGTAGTTTAACAAACAATGAAGACTGGACACCAGGTGATGCGTAGAGAACAGGCGGCCGGGGTTTCCCAAGTCAATCCGTGAAGACGTTATGAACATTATTGTCACAAGATGTGTCAGGATATCACGAAGTCGTCACTCACAACGCAGCAGACCACACTTATTTAGAAGTTCATCGCATTGCAGTTCTGACTATCTTACACTCCATCACTATCCCCACCTCCCATCCATCCCTTCTTCCTCCCCTTTACTCCCATAACCTCCATTATTAAAAAAAAGGTACTATCCATGAAAACCATTGCTGAACTCCCCCATAGCCTTCATGCCGCCAATATTGAAGAACCGTGGCGAAACTGAAACCAACGCAACGCAAGAAAGTCAAAGTATCTAAAAACGTATTTTCGTGATGTGCCGTGGGATGTGGGCGAGGCAGAGGGAATTTGTGATGTGTGTATAGATAGGCGAGTTGAGATCTAGCTTGAGTTCGTTGAGAGAGCTTTTGTGCGAAGTGATGGCATTTTTGAGGTGTGCGAGGGAAAGAAGGAGAGTATTTTGTTGAAATTGTTTTGTTTGTGGCGACTCGCGAGACAGGCGACAATGTTGAAGTGTTGTGTGTAATTCGGCTGTGGGAGAGATTCTATCGAGAGATGAATTCGGGAGGTGAGCTTGGGAGGCTCGTGTCCGGTGGTGAGAAGATTTCGAACTGTGTGGTGTCAGTTAGGCAATTTTGAATGGAGGGGTGATGAAATGATGGACTTACAGGAGGAGCACGAATAACTTCCAGGTTCAACATGATACTGCCAGGAGTTCTCAATCCCATCGCGGCATTGCTGAGCTGTCTGTCACCTGTAACAGCGATATCATGCTTGGCTCCACCTGCGGAAATCTTGTAGACAATGGTGTCATGGTGACTGACGATCAAGCCGCTCATGTTGAGGAATCCGACGAGGGTGGAGTAGTTGAGCGTAGATGGATCAATATCCTCCAGGCGGGAAGCTGGCATATCCTCTTTATTAACCAGGTCCGTGAGAGCTACGACATCGGGAGCCATTTGCAAGATTTCGCTGCGAAGGGAGATGACGAATTGACAGGACCGCAAATGCGGAAGTCCCAAGGCGGAAACTGAGCTGAAGGAACGGGTTTTCTTCGTCTTCACTTTCTTGGCTGGAGTCGGTTCGATATCCTCTTCTTCGGTTTCGTCCGGATCCTCGTCAGACTCCTCGTAGTTCTTGCCTTTCGCGTTCTCACGAGTGCTGTATTTTCGCTTGGGGGTCTTTTGGGGAGTTGCGGCACCCTTTCCCTTGACTTTTACGTTCCTGCCACCAGATGGAGCTCCAGCGTTCAGGACTTTCATCTTGAGCTTTTGGATTTTATCAGCAAGCTTCGTCTCACTAATTTGAGCCTCCTTGCGCATCCAGAGGGTGACTTTCTTGACCCATCCAGGTAGTGCCATGATCTTCCAGTGGTATGGAATACCCTCCTTGTTCAGGAATGGGAAACGAGCTTTCAAGTCTTGTGTAATTTCGACTGTCTTTATAAAAGTTCGGTGACTGTTGATCGGTTGCTCGTAAGCCTTGTTTGGGAATAGCTGTTCGACTAGGCGTTCCTCAACGAGATAGAACTCGTGATCCGTAATGTTGAATCCCGTTATAAGATTATCCTGCTTAAAGCTTTTGATCTTCTCAGGCTCGCCATCGTTGTCGAGGTTCTTGTACCAAGCCATAGTTGCGTTTGGATGAAGTCGATTGGCAAAGGTGCTTTGCGTAGTGTGGAAGGACTCGGAAGGAGATATTTCGCTAACTTCGGGTTGGGGAGTTGTCGGATTGGCACGAGGAGAAGATACTGTCTTCCACACTTTTGTTGGTGGCAACTTTGGTGTCTTCTGGTAGTTCTCTCCTGGATTGACAAACTGACTTTCAATCGAAGTCTCGTTGATTTTGAAAGGTGGCATCAGCTTGGCTTGATTGGAATGGCTGCCGGGTTGAGATCGAAAAGGTTGGGAAGCATTTTGTGGAACTCTATTGTGCATTTGGTACGGCGAGCCTGTGTGGGCTTGAATGGTACTGGTAGGGCTTCCGGGGTATGAAAGATCGGCTCGACTGGTGAAACGGTTTGGGCCTGGCTGGTACCCATGGTATGCATGGTTAAAAGAGCCGCCAGCGAGATGAGAAAGGCCAGGTTGGGAATTGCGGCGAATAGAACTAGCATTGTTAATAAAGCCGCCGGAGAGATGAGGAACGACAGGTTGGGAATTGCGGCGAGTATAACTAGCATGGTTTCCAATGAGAGGTGGCAACTGCTGTGAAGCTCCAAAAGGACTGCCTTGAAATGCTCGGACAGATCCATAATCACCAACGGTACTTTCGGGTGGCTCGTAGTGCCCGTGAGGAACAATGTTGTGCTGAGGATCGTTGATGGAATTGGCTTGCAAAGCTAGGCCGGGCTCGTTCGCAACACCCATAGATCTCTCTTGAGGCTGAAATTCTGTATTCAACAGAGGAGACAGCATTTTGTCAATGGGGTTATTAGGAGAAGTATGGCGTGGTTCACTCAGAGCAGTGGCAGATTTCTCTTGAGGCTGAGGAGATAGCGATACATGCTGAAGGGGTGCCGTACTCGCAGGGCTTGCTTGACCATCTTCAATGGATTGCCCGGTGGTGCTCGCTGGACCTTCATGGTATTGAGAAGGTGAGGTCGCGTTTGTTTGCGTAGCGCTCAAGGGGGTTTCATCGTATTGATGCGCCATCTCGGGTTGCTGTGGCTGTCGGTGAGGTGGGTTTTGAAGCATGTACTGTTGCAACTGATCTTGTAAGTGTTGGTCTTGCAAGTATTGGGAATGATCTTGTTGCTGCCACTGAGATTCCATATTGTTGTTGTATGGAGAGTTGTCGGGAGACTTGTTGGGAGAGTTGTTGTCGGGGCAATTATGCGAGCCGCTGTACTGTGGAGCTATATTGCCTTGCTGACCTTGTTCGCCTGTTTGAAGCTGAGGCAGGTTCAGTGAAAAGTGTTCCTCCCCAAGAAACTCTTGACCGAACCGGGAGTGTTGTTGAGGGTCAGCGTTCTCTGGGGGCATAAGTTGGTGTGCTGCGCGGTAAAGCTGGTCAGCAACCTCAGCTTCCTGATCTTGCGACGCAAGATAGTATGCACGTTGAGGATCAGTAGGATTGAGAAGGTGCTGCAAAGAATTGGGGGCAGGTTCCGCGTTGGGTTCAGGCACTGGGCTCATCATTCCTTCGCGCTGTGAACGGATGTGATTTTGGATTGTCGGGTTCAACCCCATCTCTCTCATGAATTCGTCATTGTCTTTCGGATTTGGCAACGGGAAGTACGGAGCACGAACACTAAGAATGCTAGGTTGCGACCCTTGTGTTGTGGGATCACTGCAACTCATTAGATGTCCAAAGGATAATAAGAGAATTGAAGTTATTGACGCCTGTCGACTTTTGATTGTTGGCAAGCCAAAGTTAGAACACAAAAGCCGGTGTGGATTTTCAGCTCGATTTCGATTTGTAGTTCGATGTCGAGATGCAAAAAAACATGCAAATGTCAAGTTGATTCACCTTTATTGTGAAAGCTAGTTTGGAAAGCTAGCTTAAGGGAAGATTTGGAAGGTGAAGTCAGAACACAAAAGCCCATTTCGATGTTCAAAAAGATGGAAATGTCACGTTCATTATAAAAGCTAGTGTAGAAAGGTGACTGAAGGTAAGATTTGAAAGGTGAATTGAAGTCAGAACACAAAAGCCGATTTCGATTTGCAGCTCGATGTCGATGTGCAAAAACAAAGATGTTCTGAAAGGTGAACCTGCCATGGATGGAAGCTGAGTTTGAAAAATAGAAGTGGAACCATGAAACTGAGAGCAGTGTTGAAGTACTTTAAGGAAAAGTAAAGTCAGAACACAAAAGCCGATTTCGATTTGCAGCTCGATGTCGATTTTCAGTTCGATGTCGAGATGCAAAAAAAGATGAGCCTTAGTTTTGAAAGCTGATTAAAGGTAAAATTTGGAAGGTGAACTGAGCTTCCAAATTTGAGGAGGATGGATGCATCACTGGTGCAGTTACTTTGCTAGGGCATCCGGGAAGCAATTGGTAGGGTACAAAGACCTTTTTTTCCCGTTGAACCTCCTTCGCAAACCTCTTCGTTCTTATTTGTCTTCGTTCGTATATGAGGAATTAGTTAACTTCTAAAGTCAAAATGTTCTAGTGAACAAGGCCTGCACAAGAAATGGCATGGCAAGACATAAATTAAATGAAGGAATTAAAAGACCTGAATGGCAGAGCACTGGTAAATAGCTTAGCGCCGGTTGTTTCAAATGTTCAATTGCTCAAAGAGAGCCTTGCAGCTTGCTTATTTCTCTTTGCCAGAAATCAACCTAGCACCGTACTGTCATGGAAAACTTACTACGGTAGCAAGCAGCCTTTTGTGCGTACCGAGCCTTTCCCCCAAAGCACTCTTACCACGTCATCCACTCAACTTATAAAACTCACTCGCATACTCAACCAACCACCCCTTCTCAATCTTACTCACATCCCTTATAAACGTCTTATTCCCCGTCTCCATAACCTCATGAAACACCACCCAATCAGCCTTGCGGTTGAACATGAGAGAGCTCGGATGGGCATGTAACACCGTGCCGCCAGCTACATTCCGAAATGTACCATCCGGTTGCATTTTTGCTGCGTGTGCGAAGAACCCGGTTGTTAAGCAGCGCCGGATTTGTTCGCCTTTGTCGGGGCCGCCAACTGATAGTATTGGTTGTAGATTGGGATTTGAGGAGGAGGAGAGAGTTTCTGGGGCGGTAAGACCGAAGCGTTCTAGGGAGCGTTTGAGTTGAGCGCGGATTGAGACGGCGCGGGTGAGGGCTTTGAAGTTTAGGTAGTTGTCGTGGCAGAAACGGGCTTCTTTCTTGCCCTTGGTGATGAAGGCTTGGTATACGTTGAGAAGTGTAATATGATCTCCTTCTTCCACCGCGAATTTCCTCCTTGCAGTTTCCGTTTTCTTCTTTTCGCCATCGTAGTCCACCCAGACTGAACCACCGAGAGAAGTCATCGCTGCGATGGTGAGGATTTCGGAGAGGCAGTTGAAGGAATGGGCGGAGAGGAGGGTTTTTGCCATCATAGGTTCGAGAGCTAGTTCGGCCATGCGGACTCCAAGAGGGGAAGTGAGTTTGGCGTAGGTATCGAGGGCACCGAGGGAGTACAGGAGTTCCAAGGCACGGATGAGGAGTTCGGAGGGTGGGGAGGTGAAGAAGGGGAAGCGGACGATGTTGTCGATTCCCAGGGCTTTAAGCTGCAAAATCACGGGCGCGAGATTCGAGCGCTGGATTTCTGGAATGGTGGATTCGGATAAATTTTGGTAATTGGATTCGGTGTAGAGACGGAAACATTTTCCGACTCGGGTACGGCCTGCTCGACCGGCTCTTTGGGTGGCGGAGGCTTGGGATATGGGTGTTGCGGTTAGAGTCTCGATGCCGGTGGTTGGGTTGAAGGCTCGTAATTTGACGAAGCCGGTGTCGACCACGTAGACGATTCCGTCGATTGTGATGGAGGCTTCGGCAATGTTTGTTGCGAAGATGACTTTTCGCGTGTTTTCTGGTGCTTCTTCGAAGACGTACATTTGTTGTTCTGTTGATAGGCCGGCATAGAGAGGCAAAGGCATCAAGGCTTGTGATCGTGGATGAAGTCCTGCTGCTCGTTCTGATATGCCTTGTATGGCATTATCAATTTCCTCTCTTCCTGTAAGGAAGACCAGAATATCACCATCTGGTTCTTTGGTGTGGATTTCAAAGACAGTTTGAACTGCTTTTTCCACGTAATCTTCACACGGAGCTTCGAGGTATAGTATATCAACTGGATATGTTCTCCCATCCAGGCCCACAATCTGACCACTAGAGCCGCTGACCTTCTCCCCTTTTTGAGCAATCAGCTCGTCTAAAGTCGAAGCGCTTTCGGCCTCGGGCTTTACCTGGCTAGTGACATCCCCTTCAAAGAACTTGAGAAAATCTTCGGCTTGTAGGGTTGCACTGCTTATGATGATTCTGAGATCATTCGGCCGCTTCTTCATGATTTTCTTCAAAACGCCGAGAAGGATATCTGTACTCAGAGACCTTTCATGGGCTTCATCAACCATTATCACTGAATAACGGGATAGTAAAGGATCTACAAGCGCTTCTCGAAGTAACAACCCGTCAGTCAAAAATTTGATACGGGTTGCGGCTGAAGTCACGTCCTCAAATCGAATGGAGTAGCCAACTTCTTCCCCAATCTTGCATCCCATTTCTTCAGCTACTCTGATAGCAACCGTAGTTGCAGCTACTCGCCGAGGCTAAGGAGAATTAGCGAACCTCTCCTGACTTTGGAATATTGGACGCACCTGAGTAACGGCAATGACCTTCCCATCGGCGCACCATCCTGCCTGTTCCAAATATTGAGGAATCTGAGTTGTTTTACCCGAGCCGGTCTGGCCAACGACGATGGTCACCTGGTTGGTCTCAATGACATAGAGAAGCTTTTCCCTGTGTCGAGCAATAGGGAGAAGCGAGGCTGGTTTGTGGAGCGAGGGGATGAAGGTGGCGGCGAGGTCGAAGTCTGCCATCGTATCCGTCTTCAAAGTCACATTTCCCCCTTGATGGACTTCATTAATCGCTATGACGTCGCATCAGCTTGTCTCCATGCCTTTTGCTTCATTGCGGTCTGTGTGGTCACGGGAAAGAGGCTCAAAAGAGGTATCGGCAGGTAGGCAAGATGAGGTTAAATTTCTCGCGCCTTATGCGAAAATTCTATGCCTGAGGCATCGGCCGAGAGCCACGAATCAAATCTCCCAAATTATCTGTGCACCACATGGTCCAGACAAACAAACATGGACACGATGGACCACGCTGACGACTGATGAGCCTCCAACGAGAAGTTTATATCCCGTACTACTGCCGACAAAGAAAGAATGGATGGTGACACGAATGTTGGCCATGATTATTTTTATCTCTTGCCATCCCTCGCCACGCTCAATTTCGGTTCCCCTTTCTTTGCTGATGATGTTGGCGAGTTTGCTCGAGTTTATCCAAGATCTCAGCGCACCCGGCGTCAATGTAATCTCCCCCGTCCTACCAATCTACTCCAATGAGCACAGGCTAAATCCGAGAGAGCTTGCCCTGCTCCGAAAGTTTCAATTTGGTTTATAAGCCCTCATAAACGGATTGCACTCCCGCAATGATACTCTGTTGTTTGAACAGTGTTCCGACTTCGTAAAACTCGATCCTGAAGGAGAAGCCGCAGGAGTTCTAGAAGGATGGAAAGACAAGGTCTTTTTGATCATGAGCCGCTCGTGTTAGAGTGACTACTCATTCTGGTTCGTACTTGAACACTCGGTATGTACCGTAGCAGAGGATGAGGGGGATGGACAGCTCTGAGAAACATCAATCTGGCGGCTGAGAGCAAATCCATCATACCGTAGTGAATGGGTTACAGCCCTGCCCATTCTCTTCCATTTTAAAACTCATTGTGCCAGGCTGTCAAAGACAATTGAGGTTAGAATGGGAGAGTTCTGCCGTTTTCTGGACCTCTCCCATTTGAACCTTTATTCTCGTACTTATTCTCGTACTAATTCTCTCAACTATCCTCAATAAAGCTTATCACGGGATTCCAAAGGTGTCACAGTCGCTAGACTTTCTTGACCAAGGACAGCTGAGCAAAGGGGCTGAGAGACTCATTATTGGTGACTTCCCACATCATCAACCTCAAACATTGACGAAGAAAATGAAAGTGATATGAGGCTATTTCGGTGAATTAAAACAATTTACGTTGTTTGGTTCCAGCGCCTCTGAAGATTGAAGACGGATGAAAGTGGTCAGATGAAGACGGGCGGGGAAGGCTGACTGCGAGGGGACTGGGAGCGGTAGAGCATGGAGACCCCTGAGATCACATGAGGGGCCGTTTGATGAAGGCCTCGCTTGCCACGTCTGAATGGCTGGACCATCTGATGAGCGCTGGGTGAAAAGTGGGCCTGTGCCTGGCTAGGCCTCTTTGGTCTTTCCGGTTCCTGACGACCGGCATAAGATCCCCGCAAATCTGCACAAATAACTTGAACCCATGGCGAGCGTCAACCAGTCAATTTCGCTGCTGGACGCCTTTGCGTGCACATTGCGTGCACATCGCTTCCAGGTCACCGCGCCGCAGAACTATCATTAGCTGCACGGTATGTGAACCCCCTTGAGTCGCCTGCTCTGCCGCTGAAGTACAATTGAAGAGGCTTCAACGGAGCACGGAGGTACTTTGGTAGTCAGTGCTTGGAGGCGGTGCTTGTAGGCGCAAAAGAAACAGACGCATGAACACACTCGCTCTCACAACCGGCAAAATAGGGGACAATGACCATTATGCCCGACAATCAATAATAAACTGACGACAGCGCTGGGAACCCTAGACAGTTCTCACAGTTCTCCCCAGCGCCCAGCTTCAGGGCCCCATCCGAACTCAATTTCGCCTCGCCGTTGGCTTCTAGGGTGTCGTGCCTGCAACCTTGAAGCTTGAAGGAACTCGTTGAATTGCAGGTTTCAATTCGAGCCGACAGAGCGCTACGCTTGACCCCTTACGGCTAGCGTGTGTAAATTATGGACCATCAGTGGACAACAGCCAATGTGCGTGCCCCATTCGTCGGATCCTCTTTTGCGTCCGTCCAATCCACTCTCGCCGCTGGGTCCACCTGGCGCGAAGACCCCCGCCCGCAGTTCCATCCTCGTCTCTTCTTATTCCATGGCCGACAATCCTTTCTCTCTCTCCTCCTCCACCTCCCGTCCATTTTCCTCCTCGCCCAGGGAACTTCTAGAGCAAAGAAGTGCCTGCCAGTCGGGCGTGTCATTCCTTTGGTTGTTTTGCATCCATTCACACTCTTTTTTACATACTCTCATTCTCACCCAAGTCACTCTTTCGAGTTTCGGATCTCTGCAAGCCATATTGTTGTTGTTCTGTTTCCCTTGACCTTCAACGCCCACAAAAATCTGGAGAGCATTGTCACGCTGTTTCAATAATCCACGCCTAGCAATACCGTAATAATCGCATGAAACCGCAACCGTTCAATTGATCAAGGACAAGGCTATCGCTGCCGCGTATTTTTGCTTTTCAAACCAGTCGCACCTTCCTGACGCAGATTCACGACAGCGACGCCAACGCGGTACCCTATCGTCGTAGTAAACTCCCGAACATCCCCCACGAACAACCGGCGAAGGGCATATCTGCCAACGCCATAATGGAGAACCGAATTGGAGGAAATATTGTTACTTTGGGGCCCCGAATTCCACGAGGGTTAATGGGACAGATGAACTCAATACGCGACATCGATACACCGACTCGCATCTTGGAGCAACGAGCCGATTCCACCGACTCGAGCTCTTCATCGACCACCACCTCTTGTGGTGAGAATGCCTGCGAGACAGGCACCGGATCGTCAACCTTCACTTTGCCAATTATTCTCGGAGTTGTGTAAGTATCGGCTTTCAATTGGCCAAAGAGGGAATGCTAATAGACATTAGGATCCCCGTCGTTGGTGCTCTAGTTTTATTCTTGTATCTTCACCGTAGACATGTTAAGAAGCAACGCGAGGAAGATGCCAATGACAGAACTGTGTCCATGGACTTTGGATTGGGAGATGTGCCAGGGGCAAAGCGGTCGAAAACGGGCATGTCAGAAATGGATCTCTCAGAAAAACCATCGAATGGAGGCAGACGACAAGTATCGATGGATTTGGACGTAAACAGCCCTTATCTTCTCCCCCCGGAGCTGCAGAACTCTCGTGAGTCTCTACATTCTCTATCGAGGACGATCCACCAAAGCGAGGACCCATACCGACCCGTTTCCCAATTCCACGATGGACAGTCCATTCATTCTAACCGAGGAAAAGGCTCTTCGATATACACTGGCTCCAGCATTGCAGCATCACGTTTTCAACAGGAGGTTTCACCTGTCGACATGACCGCAAACAACGGATTTGGACGTAAAGGTGGCCCAGGAGGATTCGTCCCACCACCTCGTCAAAATTCCCTCCCACGAAGCATTTCAACAAACAGCCCGGCCAGCCCAGTTGGACAAGTACCAAATTTCCCACCGGTTCCTCAGCTTGCACAACCAACTCCAGCCCAGCTTGCCCAACCAAGATCACCTCCAATGCAGCTCCAACCTGGTGTATCCGACCCCGTGGGTGAAGTGAGACAAGGCAGCCCACGTCCTGGCCAAGTACCAACTCCAAGTGCAGCGATTATTGAAGATGTCCGTGATTCCCGAAGCCATAACTCTATGAGAGAAAGCAACAGTTACCTGACGGGTATGATTGACGATCATGCGCCTACTCCACCACCACAAGTAGCACTACCTCAACCGGGTCAGCCCCGAATGTCTAATGGAGCGCCTGCAAACCGAGGCCCGCCTCAGCAGCAGAGAGGTCGCGGACGTGAACCTTCGAGGGATGAGGACTTTGGCGATGGCTTCCAGGTCACACCTCCATCACCTGGTCGTGAGAACGAGATGCGCGGTCAACGATACTCCATGGACGTTCCACCAGAAGAGTTTGCTCAAGCTGGTTTGGGAGCACCTGGGTTTAATGCAAAGCGTTTGTCAATGGGCTTCCGACCTCTTCCACCAAATGCCGTCACCGAGGGCAGCGATCCTGAGCTTAGAGCCGACAGAATTCGATCATTCTACAAGGAATACTTTGACGAGTCTAAGCCAGAACCCCAAGGACAATACATTGAAGATTACGATGAAAACTACTTGGGTGATGCCGCCTATTTTGACCCAGAGACCAACTCTTTCGTTATGCCAGGGACTGCACCATTCGCAGAACCTATCACACGTCGTGCCATGACACCTCCCCCACGAGGACCCAAGTTTATGGGACCTCGTCCACGTAATGGCTCAACTGGCGCAATGAGTTTTGGAGGAGTACCAGGACCACGAGCTTTCTCGTCTGCTTCTGGACGCATGGGCCCACCTGGTCAAAAACCAAGAAAGCCAATGCCACCTCCAGTCGCTCTTTCTACTTTACCAACTCCATCCAAACTTATGGACGATAACTTTGCCATATTTAACAGTATGGATTTCGCACCACCTACCTCGATCCGAGAGAGAACGCGAGGTCGATCTCAGAGCCCATTCGGAGAGAGACGACCATACTCACCAAGTGTTCCTGCCTTCACTCCAACCAAGAGCGCTTTTGATGATCTTGCACCAATGCCTAGCCCGTAAGTATTTCACATTCCCCAAAACTTTAGATTGTTGACTAACGAATCAATAGACATTTGCTCCGCAAATCAGGAACTTTCACCGGGTTGGACTTTGCGCCACCAAAGAGAATCCGTGATCCTGATACTATGAGCGATGCTGGCAGTATTCGAAGCAACCGAAGCGGAGTCTCCCAGGCACAACTCGGTGCTATCCGTAGTGGTGCATACCGTGCCAGCCGTATTCCTAAGGATGTCGTATTCACCAAAGACGATATGGCCTCTCAATTAAAACCCACATGGGGCTTACGCCCAGGCGCCGCCGCATAGATATTATGACCTGCACCAGATAATGTTTGTTTCGTTGCATGGCCCTCGACTTTTGGGGGCTTCTTTTTTCGGCACTTGAGCGCGCATTTTGATTTTTCTCAGAACAAAGCCCGGCATTTCATTATGATGACCCACTGACCATAGGATCTCATGTCAATGGGAGCAGCGTCTGAATTTGCGTGTCATTTATTAAGAAGCAAGTCGGCGCTGTTCCTACAAACCCATCGTTTTAATCAACGACTGGCTAATGTCATTTTTCTCTAATAGACGGGGATTGAGCAATTGAGAAACCAAGGCCTTGTTGTTTTGTTTTCTTGTTTTTTTGCTTGCTGGTGGAGTGGAGGGGAAGGGGAGGGAGTGTAGTGTTGGATGGAGATTGGGATGTGTGAGATATTCGTGATGGATGAACGTTGAGGAATTTGCACATAGATGGTTGGGAATTGGAATGGGATTGAACACACAGAAAGAAAAAGAGAAAAATCAGAAACCCAAAGATCGCATGATATTTGGAAGAAAGTTGTCCGGGTTACTTTGTATAACACAATCCGAAATCGAGATGACAGAGTACAATATTTTGCAGATGCGGGTTCATTCTATATTGTTTCCTTTGTCTTTGCTTTCTATATTTTGTGATGCCGTGATACATGAGGGATAACTGCTGGTGTGAGTTACGGTACACACTCGGTGGTGAGCTTCGTACTGTATGTACGGTTGGCAGACCAAACCGAGATCAGTGCTTTTGATAAATACTCATTTCGTTAAAGCGAGTTCCATCTAGCACGTTCAAAGTACCATTCTTCGCAATGCAAAAAAAAATTGGGTTGCATTCAGATTGCGTATCAGGATCTTTCATCATACTTTACGCTCCCCATGATAGGATCATATATTAAGTGATATATAGTCCATTTGCATATCGATTAGTCAACCCGAAATACCCCACGGAGGCTGAAACGGAAAAGTGCATATCGGAGGCTCGGGAAACTTCGGCTCTCCATGTGTTACACTGCTTTCTCGCTGTTTCTCCGTTGCCCGCCAGCAAGAGGATTGGTTGCATTCAAAGTGCGTATTAGGATTTGTATCATATTCTAACAAGTGGCTTAGTGGGTAGGTATCCAACTTCCCGTACAATGGTCGAAATTGGGTCGGGATTTCCAAGTCAAGCGACCATTTCCCAGATTGATAGAATTGTAGCTTTTTAAGACCTAAGCTACCGCACTTTTAATCATGTATTTAGATGCTCTTCTAGTAGTATATCTTCTCTTTGTGAACCCGGATAATTTTCTACGGTACCGTGACCCTTTTCTCTCGTTTGAAGCTTCATGATGCCAGACTATAACAGAATTAGAAAGCTATATTCCTGCCTCTATCCTCTAGTATAATGAGGCTCAAACAGGGAGAGAAGGTGGAATTGATTAATACGGTATTCCTCCCCGCGAATCAACTCCCCCAAGAATCTTCTCAAAACGGTCAATCTCCAAAAATCCCGTTTAATTCCAGCACACCAGATACCAGTTATCCAATCGAACATTCTTGCTAGCTAGAACCCGTCAACCGGTTTACCTTGCCATTTGGCACCAGTGTTCTTCTCAATACCAGAATCAGAATCAGAAAAATTTCGGGAGCGTCTATCCTCCAGGGAATTTGTCAAGATTTCCCCCGGTTGAGGAAATAGGTTGGGTGGAAGTGAAAGCTAGAATTCCGGAACTGCATGTCGGGTTGCAAATTACACCCCGCTAGAGTTGAAAATGATTCTTATCCTGGATGGAAAATAAAATCTTGGTGTTGCGTCGTGACTTTAGTAACTGTCTCGAGCGATTTAATTCAAAGTCTAAACCTTAATATTTTGTTCTCTGATTGAACTTTAATTTTCAATGAAGATAGCGATGCAGAATTTATGAGAGCGGCTATCCTGGTGTCTGAGATATTAGTAAGTGATGTTCGAGGCTAATCACGTGCGGTAATGCGAGGATCTTTCTTTTTGGATATATATATCTCTTCAGTAAACCATCCACTATTCGTTGGTCTCGCTTATTCTAATTTGCTAATCGACCCCCCTTTTCGCGAAAGAGGGGTTAGTAGGTATAGTACGGTCTGTTTTTAAAAAGGGGAGGCGGAGATACGATCGGCGCCCGTTTTCAAATTCTCGTTTCGTTGTTAAGTGGTAAGTTTGTCTTCGTACTTTCGATTAGTTTGGTTTTATGTTTAAGAAGGGGGGGATGGGACGGGATTGATGTGGTGAGGGTGGGGTGGGGCTCGCTTAGACCCCTATTTTGGTTAAGCTCGATACTTGTCGTATAAACTGGTTTGTTATACCGGGTCTATCAATTAGAAAGTTATATCGGAATTAATTTTGGACTTGGTACCCTCTTCCGCTCAAGGTTCGATGGTGATATGTCGTGGGAAAGATCCCAAACCAATCAGTTGCTTCTCGATCTTAATGGGTTTAAGAAGGAAAAAACCCGCCCATTTGTGATGCTCTCCACAAATCATCCCTAATATCTTGATGCTGCGGTGCTTCATCGCCTTCCAAATCGACTCTATATTGGTTTTCCCATGAAGCACGCCAGGGAGAAAATTTTGAAAATTTACCTACTGGAGGAAGAAAATTATAGCAACGTCGATCTTGTTGTGCTAGCTGGGAACACCCGTCGTTATAACGGTTCCGACTTGAAATACGTTTGCATTCGGGCTGCTCAACTCTGCGAAGCTGAAATCCGGGTATCCAATTCGCAGGAGTCAAAGAGAACTTTGAATATGAGTCACTTTGAGAAGGCTCTTGAAGCAGTTGCTCCCTCGGTATCAGAAGACGCTATAGGTGACTTGAGAGTCTTTGCCCGGAATTTCGATACCCATGCACTCCAAAGAATTCGTGTTGAGCCAGCCGAGATTCTCGCGACGCCCATCAATACCTTGACAAAACAAGCAGTGACGAAAAGAACTGCCCAGGTATCCATTTCTATCGATGAGCAACACACGGCTAAGAAACAAGCAGTTTCAACGAGTACACCAAATCAAATGGTGGAGGAGCTGATGAAGGGGCTTCCCTACTCTATGCCCTTCTATGATGTCATGTCTAGATTAAATAGTGAAGGAATAAGGATGTACTGGGATTGCCCAGCAAGCACTTTCATGGAACGATATCAAAATTTCTCTTTTTGAAGGAAGCGGGCTCGAAGAAGCATCTGGATGTCTGGAATCAAATGCCTTGTTGAGGGGGTCTCTACTTGCATTCTATAAGAACTATCAGTTTTACTTCTTTCTGCTTGGATTCGGTAGGAGAAAATGCCATGTGGGTGCAACGCAGCAACGAGGTCTGCAAGTGACTTACATAATTTACGTCGTGACTGGTTGTTGTTTCGACGGATTGTTACGAATTTTATTATTATTCGAGCCTCATAATTTATTCTCAATTAAACTTTGCCTTAAGATGAACATATGTCTAGAGAAATTCTGTGGGAAGCTGCCTGAGTTGCTGAGAAAATGGTAAGTGATTCCAGACCACTCGAGGTTGATCACGTGCCAAAGTAATCGGATTTCTCTTCCCAGAATTTTACTTCTGCATCCTCCTTTGCCGGGCAATTTTCTTCTCGAAATATAGTTTGACTTATCACGCTGTATTCATGTTAATCAATACATAACATTCTTACGTTTCTGTAAAACTCGCAAGTGAGGATCGGCGATCAAAAGTTGTACTCATTCTGCCGGATGCGGAGGGAAAAATCAATAGACAATCACTCATTCCTATGTCTGTCTTTTATCACCTCTTGCCGCTGATTGCCAGGTTATTTCCATGCGCAACGTTGCCCTCGGGCGTACCTCCGAGCGCAAAGGCACTGCGAAGGCGTAAAATCCACGTGGCATCGATTTTCAGATGAACCATCCCACTCACTTATGCAACCATTCACCGAGGGAGATCCCCGTTGGCCAATGGTGTTCTTGTTGGTTTATAGGGGCTGTGATTTTACCGGTAGAGATTTGGTTGTCTTGGTTATGCTAAATTGGCAGTTCGAGGTTGAAATCGTTGTGCATTTAATTTCGGTCATACATTTGAGAGCAGACACCGGTATATTTTTCCTTAGTGTAAGTAAGGCTTAGTTGATGTCAGCGTTGGCAAGTCAAAGGACGACTGGACTTGATTGTGCCTGTTAGTGGTATAGTCGTAAGTTTTACGCGTAGTCAGTTAGCTATAAGTGGTAGGGAGCGATCTCAGACCGAGGAGTAAGCATGTGCAGACAATTTCGGCACATTTTTGTCCGGTTGGTGGTGATATCTGGTTCGGGGAATGTACGTAACTGTCTTTGGGATATCGATACCAATAACTTAGTTAAACAGACCATAGTAAACATTACGGAAGGTATCCAAATGTCTGGATTGAGCGGATACGATAACTTGAATTAAGGCAAAGCTCTCATTTTATCCTCCGTATAATGATCGAGGAGTACGTACACAGCTCGCCATACTCACTGGTAAGGTGTTATTCTGTAGTGCTGAGGTGGCATTTGATCGAATTCCAGCAATTCGTACGATCTTGAGAACCTCAAAAGTGGCTTCATAATCAAGCACAGATCGCCCAATAGGGAAACGACATTGAGCGGTGATATTCCCCATTGGCGGCCGCCTCGTAACGGTGGCCAAGTGGGGCCTGATGCATTTCCGGGGGCGTAGACACATAAGCTTGTAGGTCACTAATGCACCCAAAAGGCTGCTAGCGTTTCCCAAGTTCCAACAAAGCTGCCTGATTGATCTTTCAGATTGTCCTAACCTTCCACTTTCATCAGTTCAATCCTTCTGCGCACGGCAAGGGGGCCGCTAAGGGCCTACGAGATCGGGGTTTCGTCTCATTAGATGCAAGTATCGATTTTTAATTGTTAGCTTGTGGTCTTTACATGTTTTCATTGTACTCGGTGTGGTTTTCACTTGCAGAAGAGTCGTTGACTGTGCCCCTTTTTTCTTTGGTGCTCCCTTGGCAGAGATGCTGATTTATGCATTTTCGGCACAAACCGCCTTAGTAGCTCTTTTGAGCTGTGACTGGAGTTTCTCCGATTTGTCTACGGACCGACATCCGTGAAGTGAAAATTTGGTTGTTTACTCGAGCACTTTCGCTTAAAATTGCTAAACGAAGTGGGAACGGGAGAGCATATTTCTCCTATCCAAAACTTTCACGTGGCTTGTAGTGTTCATACGGGTTTTCTGAGAGAGGCTTTGTAAAGTAAATCCTTCTGCGAAAGGGATAGAGTAAATCTGTAAGCCAGAAATGTGGACCCAAAGGAGCTGTTTGATGACGTATTTGCTTGCCTACCCCTATCTTCGCTTATCGTGTGGAGAGCGGGAATCACTTCTTTACCAGTGGGTCTAATGTTCTTCGTCAGCCATCGTTTATGCTGCAAAGTACAAATTCGGTGCGCTTGTGCATTATAATGTTAGAAATTTCCCAGGGTTGCGTTGGTTGAGTCAGTGGGTCGCATTTCCCTCCGATGAATGACTCGGTCGCTTCGACGCTCATGCCTCAAGGAAGTGAAGAACTTCGGTATTTATTTGAAGGAATTCCCGATGCGACAATTGAGTAATATCAAGCGGGTCGCATCTGAAAATCAATTGGGACATCTAGTGGTTATAATTGGAAATCCAGACCAGAGTTAGCATAGGGGCGCCGCTCATCATATCCCTACGGTAGCAAATATACCAAATTATTGTACACTTATACAAGATATATTTAATCTAATGCAACAAGTTCAAACCGTAGTTGTATCATATACAACTACGGGGTTCTTAAGGGTTGTTTTCAGTACAACAAATTTAAATTTAAATTATTATATTGCATATAATGCAATAAATTTAAATTCGAATTCTTTTTGAATTCTCCTCGTTACATATAATACAACGAATCTAAATTCAAATTCTCCTCATTGCATATAATACAATAAATTAAATACGAATTATTTTTATTACATATAATACCATTTCATCATCACGTGCTACTTTAAGCGAATCATCAAAAGTGGCACCATACCACCACCACCAACACCATATAAATATAAACTTCATATTCGATCGATTCAGGCAAAGTTTACGCGGGATGTGACGGGCGTATTAATGCACGATCGGGAGTAGTAGGGGTGATAGTTATTATGGTGGTTCATGCATACGACTAATAAGCGAAGCGCATCACGTATCTCCCCCCCCCCCCCCCCCCCCTACCCACCCTCTCTAGCCCTATTACATATCATACAACCTAGGCCTATTACATTTCATACAACCTAGGCGTACAACAAAATACGGTATTTTACATACTAATTTAGTTAGCACTTATTTCGATGGTTACATCTAATACAATAGAAATATATTAAAGTGCAAACAACAAAATTATAGTATAGAATACAATTGATTTATTATACTATATTCAGTGCGCTGCTACCGTAGGGATAGATTCATAGATCGCCGATCCCAAACCGCATTGCCGATGATTGGGAGATCGTATTAGTGTCGTACTTCTTCTAGCCACACGCATATCACAGTGGATACCGGGATAAAGGTTTTCTGGGGTTTTCATTTAGTGGGGTAGGTCTTGTGCCTCAGTGTTGTCGTTATCCCCACTGCAGACGGGAAAGCTGCAGTCTTGAGGCGTAGAATGGATCTCAAGATCTAGTTATTCTAGACCGTGTTATGAATACCCTCTCGCATACTTTCTAGATTCATCTCGTGCGTTGTTTCTCTATCCAATAAAAACTGTTGATTTTTTATTCATTTTTGAAATGACTAGGGGATC
The DNA here is from genome assembly GCA_003988905.1 of Hymenotorrendiella dingleyae. Taxonomy (NCBI): domain Eukaryota; kingdom Fungi; phylum Ascomycota; class Leotiomycetes; order Helotiales; family Helotiaceae; genus Hymenotorrendiella; species Hymenotorrendiella dingleyae. Next base: position 40,846 of record QYAP01000323.1, read on the forward strand.
GAGATCGTCGGTTAAATAGGAGGGGGCGCAGTGACATCTAAATATTTTTTGGATGGCACCCTGCTTAATCTGACATCCAATGGAAGCTACCGTGGTTGGCTCGTAGATAATAGATATTTATTACGAGGAGAAAGAAAGAAGCATCTCCACGGAGCGACCATCCACTTTTTAGCACGTTGTGAAATAATTTAGGATATACCATATGGATTGGTTTAGAGAACTACCCCCTTCCATTTTGACCATCATTCACTTAAATACTATGGCACGATCAGGTCAAAACGGAATGATAGTATCGGCATTCATAGCAAGAGGCAAGGCTTTCGTATTCCCACTAACTACTAAGCCTTAATCTGTAGCTGCATAGCATCGCAGCCTGATGGAAGAACTTCCAAGTAAGAAAGTAAGAAATGTCTACAACGGGTCTAGATTAAGGCAGAGTTGAGAAAAAAGTAAACAAAGTTTGAATGGGCTTAGGTGAAGTGAAGTGGGGGTGGATCAGTAGGAGAAGAAGCTACTTGAATGCGTGAGGCAAAGATGGCCTTCGGTATTTGTCTTGGCAATTGAAGTAAGAACCGGTTTCTGCTTTCAAAACATGCACTCCTTCCCATTTAGTTGTGACCAATGAATTAATACATGCAGTAGTACCTCTTCACCATGGTTTGTAAGTGCATGGATGATCCGATGAGGTGCCGTCTTGATACTTTGAAGTGATCCTTCGGTCCGGTTTAACAACCAGTTCGTACCTTTTGAGCCATTATAGTATGGCTATATGTTGTCTTCACAAAAGCCTTCCAAATACGTAGAATAGAAGTCTTTATCGAGATCCTAGTCAGTCGCTATTAGACTTTGTCTAAATATACATGTATCTACTAAAGTAGAGTAATACTTGTATCAAAGCATAAGGCGAACTTCTCATCATTCAGCTTGATGCATAAAGTTCTAAACAAACAGCTCGCCGTATGAGTGCGCCCGAGCATCTTCATATGTATGTACGCCGCTGGATGGCGTAAAAATTACGTGCGTTCGTCCAAGTGCCGAGCGGCACATAATGTAAGGGGCGTCTCTACATTGCACTATCCCGGGCTTGCCAAACATGCATGAACTCCCCAGATATCCACACTCTCCTTACCCTCACGTGGCCCCCTGCTAGTCAGATTAGTGCCTCTTCGGACCCCTTGCCACTGTGGTGTGATTTTTATTCTAGTCTATCTATTGCTTCCGAATATGGTAGATTAAGTATCATTACAGTGTTCAAGGGTTTACGGTATTTCCTTGATTTATTGCATTATTTCGGACTAATCATTCGTCAGTGATAGATGTATATATAAGGAGCGAGGCACCGCGATCGGGAGATATTCCTACCGATTGCCTAATTGAGTGAAAAGAAGGATCACTAGCGCTGTTGTAGGATTCTTCCAACAAGTGGATCAAGTTTAGCATTGTTGTTTTACGTGAAAACCGGGCCCTAGGGCATGCGGAAGTAAATGCTATAATAGCAGTGATCAGAGGCCAAAATAAAAAACACAAGACAGGGGGTCTGAAAAGGCCGTAGTATTACTATTCCACATGTATTATTGCACTGGACGAACCTAATTTGGAGAGCTTGCCAGGCGCCTCTTGGTCTCTCAGGTTGCACACCCTTTTCATAACATGAAGAGCCTGATTGTTGACTTGCTTGGCAAGTTGGTATGAAGTGACAGCATTGGAGAAAACTATATGTCCACGAAGCAATACTCTAATACCTTGTTTTTGCTACATCCTTCTGAATGTACGAGTTTTTTTTTATCGAACCATGCGATACCGGCAGACCATAAAAATTTTTTACCTTCCAGGATCAAATGTTGTCGGTATCCAATCGGGCTCCTGGCCTTGAGGGATAACATCAGCATTACCCCCATCTTTGATATGCGGCTCAGTGCCGCAGTCATGGGGAGAGGTCATCGGGCCTCCCCGCTCTACCAACAATATTTTGTTACGCTTTCCGATGGGTATTAGCGCTTATCTCAGCCGATTAGGTTTGGTCCACGTTGGGGGAAGGAGACTAACCCCCACCCTCACAATGGATTGGCGAAACTCTGTTCACCGTTAGGTCAGCTTAGCCCAATCCTTTTTTCATATATTAATATGATAGCTTTCCTCATTTCCTGAATTCTTTAACTTTGCTATCATCATCAAAAATTGAAGAGAAAAGCCCAGCTTAAACTTGAAGTAGAACTTTAGGTGAGTTATAAGCTCCATTCAATGGCGATCTATACTAATAAGTGCCAATAGAACAAAACCACAAAATAAATCGAAAAAATGGCACCATCAGCGATAACAGAGACGAACATGACAGCAGATGTCTGTATTTCCGAGAAACCAAAGGTGCATGTCCACGGTGGTGAGAATAAGACACCTCTCGAGGCTATCAGCCACGGGTCGATAATTCACCCTGGTGAGTGTGGAAATTTTTGTTTTAGCATCCATTTAAATGTGGCGTCTTTTCATTGGAGATAGAAGGGCAAGCAAAAAACGATGTTGCGGAAAACTCTTTAAATCCACTTCTGCGAGCACTCAGTTATACCCTTTGGCGTGCGGCTTCGGTACGGGCCGTCAAACCGACACTTCAACAACGATGAAGCGGAGCTCTGATTTTTCAAGTCATTTCACTTTCATTTGTGTCTAAAGCACCCATGCATACGTGCCTCTTAATTTCAATTTGTACCAACAAGCGGTGGACCTTTAACGCTTATTGGAAATCTATCCCTGTTCTTCTTTCTCGGATTTAGCGAGTCACTGCTTTCAAAACCTCAGTATTAGACTCCACTGTCCGCATTCTGACATTGACCGCCACAGGCATCCCAACCTTTGCGACACACGCTGAGCACCGTCGCCACATACTCATCCGTAAGTTTTCAAGCTCTGCCGACCGCTTCTATCCTTCTTGGTACCAAAATTCAATGATTGGCTCCGGCTCGCCACTGAAGTTCCATGAACTATGATCTACTGTTCCCAACTTCCTTCCAAAATGAAGAGAACTAATTGCAAATTGTTGGTGCTTAGACATCGCCGCTGTATTCCGCGATTTCTCGCGCAAAGGTTTCACCGAAGGCATGTCTGGTCATATCTCCGTTCGAGACCCAGAATTCCCAACTTACATCTGGATGAACCCCCTCGGTAAACATTACGGATGTATGACTGCTGGTGATCTGATTTGTATCGATTACAACACAGGGAAAATTGTTGGTGGTAACCGGGTTAGTACTATCTTCCTATCTGTTCTCGTTGAGCGAAATATACCGGTATGTTGAAAGAAAAGGAGCTAATATCAGGACAGAAAGCAGCGTTGAACGCAGCAGGTTTCTTGATCCACTCTGAGGTTCACAAGGCCAGACATGATATCAACGCTATCTGCCACGCGCACACTGACGCAGGGAGAGCCTGGTCTGCTTTCGGTGTTAATATTGAGATGCTGAGTCAGGATCTCTGTGTGCTGCATGACAGCATCGCTGTTTATGCAGCTTATGGTGGTATTGTGTTTGCTGCCGAAGAGGGGAGGAATATTGCAAAGGCGCTGGGCGCAAAGAATAAGGTAGCCATTCTTCTTTTTATCCCCCTCCCCCTTTTCCAATGTAGAACGGGAGTCTCTCGGAATTCCAAAACTCTTTTTCACAACAACTGCTGATGAATTCACAAGGCGGCATTACTTCTAAATCACGGTCTCCTTTCCACCGGTGACACCGTCGACGAAGCTGGCTTCCTTTTTGGCTTACTGGACCGTGGCTGTGCCATCCAACTCCAAGTTGAAGCAGCATGCGCTGGGAACCCAAAACTTAAGAAGCACATCATCAGTGACGAAGAAGCCGCTTACAACTTCAAAATGTCGAGCGAGCCAAACAATCTGTATGCTGAGATGCAGCCGGATTTGGAATATGAATTTATGATGGCGGGAGAGGGTGTTATCGAGAAGGGTGTTGATGCGCAAAAGATTGACCATGGAGAGATCTAGAGGAGTAGAGACGAAATATATGTATGGAAGGAAAGAAAAAAGAAAGCATAGTAGATTTAGATTGGGTTTATTCGATCGAGTTCCACCATGTCGTTTTTAGCAAGAACCGAAGAGAAATGCATTTGAATTCAACCTCATTGTTTTCCGCGACCAGTCTCCTGTGGTATCGCCAGTCTCTTCAGCGGGAGGAAAGACCACTTGCTCCACAACCCCTTTTCTTATTTACGGCGGCTATTTGATCATATAAAGATGGAGAAAGACGTTCCTCACTCCACAGACCTTCCACCCAAGAATACCTGTTCCCTTTGGTCAGAATTCCCTGGTTCGGACATGTGAAAAGGTCACATTTTTGAGACTTTATTTATAGGTTGTTATTACACTGCTATAGCTGGAACTTCATCTCCAGTTAGTACAGCATCAATAGAATCACAGCGGCCATCTCCCTACTTTCTTCCAATGTAGATTTTTGCAAACTTAGGATTCATGTGCAAATCAAGCATTTCTTTCCGACCAATTTTGGTGCCTCACTTTCCTAAGCACATGTAGTTTTTCACTTCTCTAACTTCTTGTCAGTCGTTTCACTTTATTCGCACTTCTGAGGTGCAACTCAATCAAGCGGTGATGAGCAATATGCCATTTTGGAACTAGTTCGTTACCTTTGTGACAATCATCTCAGATTGAACATGTTATTGTGTGTACAAGTAAAAGACGTAAGTCGCATTGGTGGTAACATCCCTAGCCAGCATCCTGTGTGAGCCGCCTCGACTCAGAATTAGGGGGCTGGGCGATGTGCACGGACGTCCTCGCTTAAGTATCTAGGTAGGTACGGAAGGGGGTCTGCAGTGGGACTCGCGCACCCCATGCCAGGCGGTCAGCGCGTAGAAACTCGTAGAACAGCGCTGCTTTAATATAATAAACTT
>QYAP01000324.1:0-44558 GCA_003988905.1 Hymenotorrendiella dingleyae
CCTCACAATTGGTTATAACAGATGGGTTCTCCTGTCGGCGTAGCAGCTGTCTGAGCCTATGGTCCCAAATGTCACTTGACGATCCCGTGATCGTAACACCTGATCGGCTCGGTGTACAACCCACGTTATATATATATAAATTTTATATAAACTTCTTTTTATTTTAAGTTAATATATATTTATACCTATTTTATAATAATATAAGAATAATAATAATTATATAAAATATAATAATATTTTATTATATATTATATAATAATTTAATATTTAAATTAATAATAAATATAATAGAAATAAGATATTCATATCTTAATATAAAAATTGTATTTTCTATAATTCTACAATAAAAATTGACTACAATAATAATTACTTCACTTCCATTTCCACTTCCACCTTCTACCTTCTCGCCCACCAACCAAAATGAAGGCATTCCCACTCCTACCTTCTCTTCCATCCTGCATAACGCCTGCATTCCTCTGCCCTTATATTTCCTGCATTTATTCTTCGTGCGCTCGCCGCTCGCCGCTCGCCGCTCGCCGCTCGCAGTTCGTAGCCTCGTAGTTCATAATTCGTAGTTCGTATCTTCGTAGCTTCGCAGTTCATAGCTTCGCGTGCATTTCATTCCTAATTCGCGGTTAGCATAGAGGGAGAGGGAGAGGGAGAGGGAGAGGGAGAGAGAGAGAGAGAGAGTACGCGTACATGCTTATTATTCCAGTTATCCAGTGGTCCAGTGATTCCAGTGGTCCAGTGATTCCAGTAGCCCTGTGATTCCAGTGGTCCTGTGGTCCTGTGGCCCTAGTAGTCCTGGTGTTCCTGGTAGTCCTGGTGGTCGGTGGTGTGTGGTGTGGTGTGGTGTGGTGTGGTGTGGTGTGGTGTGGAAGAAGAAGAAGAGGAAAAACTTTTAAGGTAGAAAGGTAGAAAGGTAAACAAACAAACGCGAATGGGAGCGCGCACAGACCATATTTCTCGTTTATGTACCTCGCAGTAGTAATTTGGGTGTTGTGTAACCTGCACCGGAAATGAGAAACAGGAAGCGAGCCCAGTAATATTTACCTCCGGCCCTCCGCGCTCTTTTTTCCGAGGTGCATAAAATTAATATTGTTTCCGTACTGAAAAAACGATATATTATTGTAGTTTCTACAATTAAAATATGCTTATATAAATTATTATTGTATTATCTACAATAATAATTTGACCATGCTACCGTAGGCCTAGCTACTGATGGGAAAGTAAATGGTCGATTCCTAGGGACGTATGATTTAACAGGGTTTCCGATTATCTCTTACCTGGATGACTTGAAATTTTCATCCCATTGCACCCTTACACGTATCCCCCCACCTCTCACACTCCCACCCCCAATTTCTCCAAACCAATCTTCCCTCTGAAATTCTCCCCACACCACACCAACACAAGCAAAACCAAGCACCACCATTTCTCATATTTTCAAGCGAACAACAACAGCGACAAGCCAATACCAAACAACCTTCCTCACATGCTCACCCCCTCAATTATCCACCTATTTAACCTCCCCCTCTCCATCTTCCGACACAACAACAAGAAATCCAACCAGCGCAATGGAACCCATCTTTCCTCTCCAGAAGAGAGTTCTCAAACACAATTGCAATTGAGCCGAGAAATCGTAAGGCCAGGTAGGGATCGAAGAAAGTGAAAAATGCTATCCAACCCCTGAATTTTGCAAAGAAAGGAACTGTGGAAGTAACTGGTATATTACCACCGAAACCCACCTCGCTACCGAAATCCCTCTGTACATCCAGCTTTCACCGCAATAGTTACACTAAGCACAGCAAAAAAACACAACAGTCTAGGTACAAGCACGGTTTTCCTTGCTCCACCACCTGTCAAAAGCCGAATTTGATACAGTACTGCCGCGTTCTCCAACATGTGTCCTCCGTCCACGTGTCCCCCATTGTATATCTGGATTCCTCTTATTCTCTACTACAGTCTCTTTATATACCCAAGTCAGTGACGCCCCCCCCCCCCCTGGAAACTGCTTACTGTATTCACGCTTCAAAGTGCTAGCATGAAATAAAATGCTGTAGTAATTCGCTAAAAGAAGCCACGTCAGTTCTATCACATTCTCATAGACCAGCATGCCACGAAAGAAAGAGAATGCAGATCGAAACCGACCAGATAGTTGACCTTGACCTTTTCTTTCTTTCTTCTTAGCCGTTCTCCCTTCACAGTTTCCACCTCACATCATGGCCAGGTAATGAAAACAACTTCCCCGGGGTGTGCTGATGGAGATGGCAGATGAAATGAGGGGGAGTTGGTGCTTCAACACTTTGATTTCAAAGGTGGACTTCTCCCGGTAAATGTACTTGCAAGTGCCGTTGGCGTTTGGGTGGGTTTGTTGTAGACTTGTAAATAGAAGGTAGTGACATCATGAGAAACTCACAAATCTCCCAAATCATAAGTAAATGAAGGCGTTTAATTCTCAAAGTTAGATACTGTACCTACCGGAAAACATTCATCAACTCTAAACCTTCCCGTTGAACGGGCTCTTCTCATCAAAAACACTACTCTCAATCGCCTTGGGATAAACCACCCCACCCTGCTTCCGAACCTCATCCATCGTCTCCATAATAACCACACTCTCCTCCCAACACAACAACTCACTCTGCTTCTTCCCATCCCTCAAACACCTCGCCGCCTCATCAGCCTCCCAAAACATACCATGTCCCCACCCCTTCGCATCACTTCCTTCCCTCTCAGGGTCCTTGGGAATTGGACATTCCACGACTTCAACCTCACCAAACTTTCCACCATTCATGATAACACGGTAGGATTCAGGTCGAAAAAGGGGGCCTATGATTTGGATTTCTCCTTTGGTGCCTTGGATTCTGCAGGCTGGACCGGTGGCGGGACTTCCTAAGCCATCTGGTTGCGTTGCAAATCGAAGACTGGTTGTGGCAACACCCATTGTTTTATGCTTTGGGAAATGGCAGATGATACTAGTCTGCTCATCTGCGCCAGTGTGATACTGATCTACCGCGGCTAAAACTTTAGGTTTCTCCTTTGTGTCGTCCTTTTGAAGGAGATACAGGATCTGGAAGACCCATGTCAAAGAATAAATCCCCAGGTCAAGGAGTGCACCACCTGCAAGATCCATGTTGACCAAACGAGAACTATCGCCCGCCTCACCAAAATCAAGGCCAGTTGAGTCGGCTGCTGAACAGTTGAACGAAAGATCTGAGGATACTCGTACGACCGTACCGATCTTTCCATCTGCAACCAACTCTCGGATTTTTATGCTCAAAGGGAAATATCTCGTCCATACAGCTTCCATCAAGAACAACCCTTTCTCCACTGCCGTCTTGATCAAAACTCGTGCTTGTTCTGCATTAACTGTAAAGGCCTTTTCGCAGAGAACGTGCTTTCCTGCTTCTAGGCAAAGCATGGCATTTTGAAAGTGGTGCGAGTGTGGAGTTGCGACGTAGATTATGTCGACGTTGGGGTCTTTGACGAGTTCGTGGTAGGTGCCGTATGCTTTGGCGGGATTGGGGATTTTGAGGGAGGTGAGGAATTCTTGGGCTCGAGCTTGCGAGGAGGAAGATGCGGCTGCTACGATGGTGTGGGATACGTCTGAGACGGAGCGGATAGATGGAGAGGTGAGGAGATCTTTGGCAAAGGCTGTAAATGTATAATTAGCTTAATCGTGCAAAGGGCGAGGAAGTTATAGATAGAGAGCAATTGAAAACTTGCTTGTCGCAATTCCACCGGTGGCCAAAATTCCCCAGCGAACGTTGTAAGGCTTGTCTGCCATTGTGTTTGATATGAACGCTAAAGCTTGAGGCAGTAGAAGTATAGCTTTTCGTCGATGGTTTTCCTCGTCAATTGACCTTTTTTTGCTTGCTGTAGTTGTGTTGTTTCGTTTGTATTCCACTCTCCATCCTGTGTGACAAGTCCTCTTCGTGATGAACATGAGGGGAAATTGCGGGGTAGAAATGCCGGTCAGGCCTCCGAGTCCGACTAAACTCCGACGTAACTCTAATGGAAAGAGCCCCCCTCGATCCCCCTCGCTTCCCTGTCCCATAACGCATTTCGCACCTGCAAATATGTAACCCGCACGAAAGGATGCTCTTCCAGGAAAGAGCCAACACTGGATGGACTCCAGGCTGGTATCCATCCACCCATTTATCCATTCATCCATCCACAACACATACCATTCCATCCCAGTCAATATCACTCCCCGTTACCGCATCTCTTCTTCTTTTGGTTCCTTATAGGACAAGCAGGCATTTGTTTCGGATCAACTTCATTCCTAGGACGAGGCTGCGTTCTGTGTGCATGGCAGGCCTGATATTATCATATTGGTACGAAGAACATGGCTCACCGTTTCCCTCCAGGGTCTTCTTTTTCTTCTTCACGACGGGCGGCACAATCTGACCATCTGCCTCAACAACACGATTTCCCCCTGCCTAACTCACTCTCTCTGCCTCCACAGCCCGGCCCTCGGCCTCCACGACGAGTATTATCTGATCATCTGCCTCAACAACACGCTTTCCCCCTGCGTAACCCACTGCCTCCACGACCGCCACAACCGCCTCCGCAACTCGGCCCTCGGCCTCCACGACGGCCTCTACGACCGTCTCTTTTTTCACCGGATGCGGATCTAGTTGCGTATAACTTTCGACGGGGACTGTCTGACCATCTGCCTGAAGGACCATGGCCATTTTCGCCCCTGGATGAATATCTACCTCTGCCTGAAAGACCAACTTTGCCCTTGGATCGACGTCCGCTTGACCCTCTGGATCCACGACAGCGGTTTCTGCGGCGCGGCTTTACGTCAGATGTAGGATTGAATGCTGTGGATCTGCTAGCTCCATATACGCTTAACGTTAACGTAAGCCAAGAAGTACCACCTGATCCTCGATGGGAAGTCAAAGTTCCAAAAATGATATATGGTACGGCAGACAAGAAAGATGAAACTGCCCGCTTGGTGTTCAAAGCAATAAGAGCGGGATTTAGAGGGATTGATGTCGCTGCTATGCCTCTTCAATATGATGAAGGCGCTGTTTGGCAAGGAATTCAATACGCAATTGAGGGAGGTATGGTCAAAAGGGAAGATTTGTTTGTATGTGTGCTTCCATCACATACGAACTTCTCTTCGCCCGTTGGATATGGCCCACTCCAGTATCTACTGAAGTATTTTCAACAGAAATATGCTGACACCATCCCAGATTCAAACAACGTTCACACCCGAGGATCATCAAGATCCTTCAAACATGCCTTACACGCCCGGTATCACCTCGCACAAGAAAAGATTCGAAGAGTCCCTCAAATCCTCCCTCGAACACTTCAAATTCAAGCATCGCTCTTGGGACCGCCAAGAAGCCCCCTACATTGACTGCATGCTCCTCCACTTCCCCATGCCCACATATGAAGAGACCAAGCAACTCATAAATCTTATCAAAGACTACGTCCCACAGACCATCCGCTGCATCGGCGTCTCCAACATGAGCCTCCAACAGCTCGAAAAACTCTGGGAGGACGGTTTGGATTTCCAGATCGTGCAGAATAGGTTTCATAAAAACAACGACTACGATGTGGGTGTTCGCAAGTTCTGCCGGAAGAAAAAAATTGTGTACCAGGGTTTCGGCACCTTGAATAAAAATCTGCGACTCGCTAATAGTCGACCAGTCGCCGAGTTCACTAATGATTTCTTTGAAAAAGACTCAATAACAGCAAGGGCCATGGCGATTTACTCTTTTTTGACGATGGGACTAGACGGCATGGTGGTTATCAATGGGACGAAGTCTGAAGCGAATATGAAATCTGATATAGACGTACTGGAAATACTGGAAATACTTATTGGACATCGGGGGAGTGACAGCGAGGGAAAATGGAGGAAATACGTACAGGATTTCAAAGATTTTATTAGGGAGGAGGACGGAGAGTAGGACGTATCGAGTCCGCCGTTGCTTCAAAGGGCCTTTCCACACTCCAGGCATCCGTAGTCATCATTTTCCGTGGAAATCTTGAAGTTTTTCTACAAATTCAAGTCAGCTACCTGTATTACTAGTAAGAGGAAAGAGAAAGGAGGGACGTACCGTGTACAGTAGTTAGAGCAGCGACATTAATGTCTATTGTTAATACCAGCCATCACCATCCACGGCCGTTTGCTCCATCCTCGTTTGACCACTCGTAAAACTCGGATCTCAATTCTCTCAATTCGGCATTCTCAGCTTACCACTAAATCACTTTTCTCTTTCAACACAGGCTCATCATGAAACATAATTCTACTTTTTCACCTCATCTCACATCCCAAGCATAAACAGACTCGAACCATTCGCGCGTCAAACCATTAATTCATGAATCTAGAATCTAAAAAACAAAACAATGTACGGTACCACAAATATGCTTGTTGTGACAGGCAAATCTTAGTTCAGCAAGGAGCGAACATGTTCCACAGTGGTATCTTCGCATACTCCAGTTGCAATGCAAGAAGCAAGAAAAACGACCGAATAACAATCCCTGGCTCTCTAACGCCTACATGAAAGCAGAAAACAAAAACATAGACCGGACGGAAGGATAGAGGCGGAAAGGCGAAGAGGTGAAGAGGTGAAGGTGGGGTCCTCGGTAGCTCGATCTCCGGGAAACGACGTGGAGAGAGATGAGGGGTGGGTATATCGAATGAGAAGAAAGTCGAAAGAGGTGTGAGGTATAGTGTCGTAGATGGAACTCCAAAGCCAATTCAGCAGATCGGCATCGAGTTCAGAGAGCCCTCTCACTCACGAATCCGACGGAAGAAGCACAACACTGGGGTAAATCGACCCGCAACGGCCCCAGGCTTACTATTGCTCACACGAGAATCATCGAAAAGACTCCACTTCTCATCTGGGCCCTTCGCAGTACACACATAATGTCCACCATGACCATTGCCGCTGTGCTGCACAATGGAAATGAGCTCAAACTTCGTCTGACCAGTCTCCTTGCTGTTTGGAACCTGAAGCGTAGTGAGATCGATAACAGTAGGAACACCGACGGAGTTATTAATCTTGCGCCCCATGAAGTCTTGCTGGCTGAAATAGACGGTGATGATTTCAGAGAGATGATCGAAACGTCGCAGGATCTTGGATTGCTTGGTGGTATTGCATTTCTCGCAGCGGTACTCGGCGCTGTCATTAAAGCCACGGGTGAAATAAGCACCGAAGGTCTCCTTGTTGCGGAGCTTGGGCGCGAGATTAACGGTGACGTGGGAGGAAGAGGTATTCGAGGTAGAGGAGTGGCCGCAGCCACAAGGAATGGATTGCTGGATTGAAGAATCGAATATGGCTTCCAACATCGCGATGTAATGGCGTGGTAAATCTTCCTTCAGCTTACGAAAGAAGAAGAGAATCTGCTCGTGGGGGTCAGCCTGGCCGCTCTCGGTCCAGCCACGGCGACGGAGGAGTTGGTGGAAAGAGGTGAAGAGGGGGTTGAGGTTGCCGACACCGTTCCAGTAGCTGAGGGCGATGTTGCGGAAGCTACAGGTTATGCAATCGGCCGTGTTGTCGACGACGCAGTGCTCTGGTCTGTGGTAGTCCCACAGCCAGGCGACGAAGTGGGGGATGTGGAGGAGGGCTTGGATGAGTGAGATTCGGTAGCATAGGACACCGTTGAAGTTGGTGATTCCTCGCTGTGCTGCGGTTGGCATTCTGGTGATGTCGCTCTTCAGTTTTGCGGCCTGGTGGGGTGAGTTAGTTGGTATTTCGATGGAGAGAGCGAATGAAGTTCAGAAAGTCTTGATTGTGAATGGAAAGATGATGTGAATGGAAGGGAAGGAAACGCCAGATGTCTGAATTACATCCAAGGAAGCATGGTTCTCGCAGGAGCCTCGATACAATCGAGAGAAGTTCAACATATTATTGGACGACGAAAGAGATGAAGACATCCAAGCTACACTCAAAGGAAGCAGACTTTTCTCTTCGGTCTCGATACAAGCAAGGGAAGTTTAAGGTATTGTTAGACGACGAAAGAGATGAAGGCATCCAAGCTACACCCAAGGAAGCAGACTTCTCTCTGGGATCTCGATACAATTGATGTAAGTTCAGCATATCATTGGATAACGAGAGAGATGATCCCGAAAACCAAATGAACAAGAGATCTGAACTGTATCCAAAGGAGCAGGCTTCTGCCAAGAGGCTTGTTACAACGAAAAGAAGTTTGGCATATCATAAGACGACGAAAAAGATGAATCCGAAAATTGAACGCAAAGCTGAAAAGCAAGAACTTACAGTCTCCTTCTTCCTCCGGATAAGAGCAGCCCAATTGGCCACTCGAGACTTTCTGGTAGTCTCGTCGTCGTTGGTGTCGTCCATCTTCGCGACCTTGGCTCTCCGGCCAAAAAACTCCATCTCTTCTCCCTCTGGCTCGACAGAGCGAGCGCGTTTGAGACCCTTGAAGGCCTCCAGCTTCTCCAAACCAGAGCGCTCGGAGCCGGCAAGTCCCTTGAAAACGGCAGAGCCGCCTGCGATGAGTTAGCCGGTTGCCTCAGGGGCCAGAGGTAGCAAGATTGAGGATAGGGGTGCTGAAAGCGCAAAGATTGGGAAGTGCTGACCTTTTTCCAGCTTTGGCGATTTGCTTGGTCGCCCACTGGCGGAAGTCGAGGGGTTGGGTCGCTTTGGTGGTGGTGAGGAGGAAGACATTTTCTGTTTCTTTCGAATTCGAAAGGGAAGATCTTGGTGGTACGAACGAGGTTTGAGAGCTGCTGCTGCTGGAGACGAGGTTCGTTGTCGAGATCTTTGGGGCGTGGAAAGAAAAGAAGATTTGGGGACGCGACCGAAGTTTTTATGGTGACCGCGCGCCATTGTGTCGAGCGCGAGGGCCATTATGCCGATGGGTGAATAGGTTGCCGACGTTTGGCGTATTGTCGTCCCAGCTATTGTCGTTTACGACGATGGAGATTAAGCGAGTATTGTCGAAGGTTGGTATCGTCTGAAGGTCAACGCAATGACAAGGAGGTATAATCTATTGTTCGAGTTGACAGTAGGATGCAGGATTCACCTCGACGGCGTAATTCTTCTCGGTCCCTATCGTCTATTGTTTGAAGTATTGCAAAATGGTGATGCCTCTAGACAAGGGATAATAGGAGGGCTATTCTTTCAATATGCCTCACTAAAATCAATTGCCCACAATGACACCACTCGACAACAATACTCGAACGCTTTTCCTTCGTCTTGCACCAGTATACTGGTCGTTGGGCTTCTAAGTATATATCACGTTATATATATCAAAATGAAACTTTGCCCCTTTAAGTGGCTATATAGAGAATCGTCACGGGTTGGCCTCTTATACAGCATGGAGGCGATTTCTGTTCGAGCGATTCAGGAGGTAAGACAGGCTCAAATTGTCGCTCAATTCGATTGCGTGGTGGAAATTTGGGCAATTGATGTTACCAAACGAGAGATGGTTGTTGCATCAATTCCTATTGTGGTGGCGGAACTCGCATTGTTCGAGGCGAAGTGAAGTATGTTGAAGAGTGACGTCTGGGGAAGCCAGTGTGACATTTTCCATGGTGGTCAAAAAAAAGTTCGCGCTTCACCGCTAATCAATCGGGATCGGGGTTAGCGTCATTGAAATTAACTCCGAGAGCTCGTTCCCAACCCAGTCAAGAACCCTACATTTGCATTCACAAATTGCTGAAGCTTGAAGAAAATTGTAAAAATTCTCAGAAATCTAAATACTGGCAACAAAAAATGCAAGTCACCTGCGCTTCTGAATCTAATGCGAAAGTTCTGCCTTTGACCTCATAATTCCTAAAACGGGATAGCTCCAGACCAGGGCTAATCTAAAAAATCCAACCCCGCGGCTCTTCCCGAAGTGGCTGCAGGTCTCACAACACAATTCACCTCATCAGAATCGACGTATGTCTCGGGCGCCTGCACAATCGTACTGGCGTTGTGTCAGATGAGTTTGTTTTAACGACATCTCATAAAAATCGGGTTCACCTCCAGAGCATTTTTGAAAGTGCCTGCTCAAGACGACTGGTTGCGAATAGCTTCGTGCGAAAAGACAGAAGAGATTCATAGTCAAAAGTTTGACTAGAAAGAAGTGAATGCGAATGAAAAGCTGAGAAGTTTCCTGTTGGTTTTTGAGGGACAGACATTTCGAGGGCTGGACTCGCCTGCTCACGTCGGACAAGGTCCGCACACCAGCGCATAATTTTCCATACGGAAAGCGCTTCTCAGAGACCAAGTCTTACACTCACCCGCTTTCTCATAATGTCGAACACCGCTTTATCCTCAGATGTCGCGGCAGTAATCTCATCAGATTCCACGTCCGATAAAGACACACAACCCGCATCTCAAAACACAATAACAACCCCTTCTTCGACTCGGGCTCAAAACCAATCCGCCTCCACTCAATCTCAACCCCAAGACGCCTCACTACCCCCAGAATCCTACGAAGCCCTCCACGTCCACACCGTCTACAACCAAATCGCCTCCCACTTCTCCTCAACGCGCTACAAACCCTGGCCCATCGTCGAGCAATTCCTCCTTTCCCTCCCCCCGGGCTCAATCGGCCTCGACATCGGCTGCGGCAACGGCAAATACCTAACCGTAAACCCCTCCATCTACATCGTAGCCTCGGACCGCTCCTCAGAACTCGTAAAATTCGCAACACAACATCAACCCCATTCCGCTGTCATCGCAGATAGTTTGAGTTTACCGCATCAGAGAGGGCGATTCGATTTCGCGATTTGTATTGCGGTGGTGCATCATTTGAGTACGAGGGATAGGAGAAGGGAGGCGGTGAGGGCGATTCTTGAGACGTTGAATCCGAAGACGGGTGGGAAGGCGTTGGTTTATGTTTGGGCTTTGGAGCAGAAGGAGAGTAGGAGGGGTTGGGATGAGGGGGGGGAGCAGGATGTTATGGTTCCGTGGGTTATGAGGAAGGCGAAGAAAGATCTTGCCGAGGGCGAGCAAAATGAAACGACGTATCAGAGGTATTATCACCTGTATAGGAAGGGAGAGGTGGAAGAAGATGTCTTGAGTGTTGGGGGGAAGGTGGTGGATGCTGGGTATGAGAAGGATAATTGGTGGGTTGTTTGTTCTAGGGGGGATGGCTTCAAGGAATGTTAGGCGGGAGGTTGAGTGACGAGTACTTGGTTGTGGAGGGCTTTGAGGGAGATACTTGGAGATCAGATGTCAACATTACTTTGCGTGAATAGGTCCAGAGGTTCATCGTCTATGAAAAAAAGAACATCAACGACCAACGAGTCAGAATTCTCTTCAACCCGAAAAAGGTTACCTTGCGCATCCACAACAAACTACAACCAAAAATTCCAGCCCTCTAAAAAAGAACCAAATTCTCGAATTTCAAAACTTCCCCCAGATTTCGCCGTGTCACAAAAACGAAGCCAATTCCAAGCCTTCTAATCGTCACAAACCCAACCGAGGTATTTAGTATTGGATGCGAGGTAGGAATTCAAAGATCAGGGTATCAGGCTGAGCGGTAGAAGCTATTTAAATATACCTTCCTGAGTCATATAACACATGACAAGGGGAAATCTAGGAGAGTCGGGTGCCACAATAATCGGAAAATAGGCCTGCAGGTGAATTCGTTTGGCTAGAGTATGGTGGTGCTAGCCGTATTAACTATAAGCGGATTCATAAAACTTGAACAATCTCCTTTATCTGGTCGGGTAGTTTTCCATATGAGAATATCCCTAAACAATATCTCATCCACTCAAAATGGCAGTGTGCACGTTTTCCGAGGTATGCTGGAGGATTCTTGAGAATGAACCTCAGCATTCTTCTGTAGACTTGAGGCTTGAGCGGTATAGCACAGATCCTTAGATTATTCCCTTCCTTAGTTAATCCTTCGTTTAGCTTTAAACCCAGTTGCCGTCATCGTCTTCAAATTGTCGGCTTATTGGGACAGAAGGTGAAGAGTTCATAATCATCTCTAGCTTTTGCATTTCCTAAATAATAAAGCCCACGAGGAAACGGGGGGGATCTCCGTATTCCAGGTAAACAAAATATATAAACATAAAACCAAATATCTTTTTCCCACAACACAGAGCAACCTAAATACAGAACCCCTTAATCGAACTCCCACGAAACCTCCATCTCTCAAACCACGAAACTGCATCGAGGGCATTATCACAAACGCACCTTCCATATCATCAAACCATGCGCCACTTCACGAACCACGGAAACCACTTGACCACTCCATCACATCCGCTTAAACAAGCAAACCGCATAAACACGTCAAGCGCTAGCTTATTCCAAATACCCCCTTCAATCTCTTATTGCTGTTGAAATGAAACTCGGAAACATGGAGAAACGGAAAAAATCTGCAAACGAAAACGAAAGGAATGCATAACCTGCGCAGATATAAACCAAACCAAACAAAACAAAACCACGTAATAAAGTCATGGAATATAAACAGAACAGAACAGAACGAAAACTTACTTTCAACGACACACGTCTGACATCTTAATTTCAACGTCACCTCATACCTCACCTCACACCACACCTCAACAGCCCCTTTCTACCACAACCACAACCACATCACACACCCTGACCAACCCAGAACTCCGATACGGCAAGATGGAGATATTGTAAAAGATCTTGATAATAATACACCTATCTCAAAAGAAGTTCTGCTCTGCTCCCTGCCCCATCCCACCTCCACCCAAACCCACCAGCACACCTATCCTCTCGCTCTTCCTGAAGCACAAAATTCTTATCCTAATACAAATTCAGAATCAAATGCGGTCCGCTAACAACGCTCACTTGCTCCAGTTGGCTCCTCGTACTACCCAAACCCTTGAAGGCAAGGCAGAACCGCCAACCCGATTCCAGATCCAAACCCAGACCCAAATTTTCAAACCCAAATCCAAAATCCGCAATTTCGAAAGTCCAAGAACGCCAATACGGATGCTCCTCCGCCCACCCCAGTCCTGCCACCACTCCTCTCGCCATATTCCCAATCCAATCCAACTCAACCCAGCCCACAACCTTGTACTCCAACCCCCCAACCTCAGCTCCATGGCAAAAGCAAAAAAAGCGAAAAGCGAAAAAACCAAAACCTAACCCCAAGCTCATATGCATGTCGTCTTATCATAACCAGCATCTGAATGCTACTTTTCCTCTCTCAATGCAAACCCCAAGCTCAAAAAAAATCCAAAAAAGCAAGCCGATGCTATGCAAAATGCACACCCCAATGTTGAATCGTATGCGTGCGTTCATTCGTGTATGCGAAGCGAAAACAACCAAATTTCAAACTCTTTATGCTTCGCGCTCAGCAACCAGAAAAGGACAAGGAAAAAAACACCATTCGTTTTGCTTTGCATACCGCATGATCTATCGATGATGATAATGCCCGGAAACGTCGACGGGGCTTCAGGTCACTGATCAAAAAAAGGAATTCGTTATGTCGTCCTCGGCAGGCTGGTACCGTGGCTCATTGCCGCCTTCGACTCGTCTCCCTAGACTCATCTCCAGGACTACCTCTTCGCTTGCCTTCCTGTTGGCGATCTCCCATTCCCATTCCCATTCCCATGCCCATGGCCATGGCACCCACTGGTGGGAGATAAGGACCTTGTCCTGTATATCCTCCACCGCTCATGGGCATTGGCATAGACATGGCATAAGCGGGCGCGTTGTACGGACTCACACCAGTCGTCATCTCCGCAACGCTAGGAAGCATTGGACCTCCTCTTCCCATCGAGGACATACCACCTCCAATCGCTGCCAACGCAATGCCATCACTGGGGCTTGGAGGTGGCACAGATCTAGGTGTACTCTCGCGTCGCGCTGTTGTGGTTCTTGAAGATGGAGGGTGGTGGCCTTGGGCGCTACCACGACCAGAGCTAGGTGTGCTATGGGCTGTAGCAGGGCGTCCGAAGCGTGAGGCCGAGGAAGAGGAGCCGATTCCGCTCGAGTGGGACTGGGAGTGCGAGTGTCCTCGAGTTGGTGAGGATCGATGACTACCTGGTGAAGCGTCCTGTGTGATGCTGGATAGGGAGAATGGGACGACGCCAGCGCGTCGAGCCATATCTGCTTCGCCCAATTGCCAGTGCATTGCTTCCGCAGCGCGCCACGGAACAGCCATCTCCTCAGCAACCTTTTGCCACATCTCTGGCTTGAATCTAAAATATTGTTAGTGTCGAGCGCAATGGAAGAGCATGACCGCTTTGGGATTGCGTCAGAAGACATGTTGGAGCAATGTACTACCTCTCGTAAAGTCTTGCGAGCTTATTCTTTCGCTCTTCATCCCATTCACTCCTTCGTTCCAGGTAGTTTTGGTAATGTAGGCGGCAACTGATGGCGCTACGACCTGGAAGCCGCTTTGAGATATCCTCCCATTTCATCCCACTACCTCTCAGCTCAATGATCAATGCATCCTCTTCCGCTGACCACTTGCTCTGCTTCTTCGCTGGAGACTCTGCTGGGTGTGGAGGCATGGTTCTTTTACTACTGGTCCCAGGGCTAGGATGTGGAATAGGAATTGCATAGACAGTACCCTCTTGCAAGCCTACAACAGGTACCGAAGTCGACCTAGTATGGTGTTGTCTGAACGGTTGCTGAGCTGGCGGTAGTTGCTGCGGTTGCGGTTGATGATATTCCTGGAACGGAGGCTGTAATTGAGGTGGCTCTCGTCGATACTGTTGATTATGTGGTACTTGTTGTTGGTATTGAGGTTGCTGCTGCGGTGGTGGCTGTTGTTGAGGTTGCGGCGGTGAAGAGGACTGGTTGGAGCCCTGAGCCTCAACAATACGAGAGAGATCCACGGTGACGGTCTGGCGTCGTCGATACCGTCAAGATTGACGGGATCATGTGCAGGAAGGGTGTTGGGAATCGCTGGAGGTGAATCCGGCCAAGTTATGCTCTCCTTGTCGTTAGGAGGCTCTTTTGATGAACGAGAGTTGAGGCTGATTATCAGTTTATCCTTTTTGGACGACGAAGAACCTCAAGATATGAAGAAATGTAAGTGAGTCGGAGGCCGTTCTGAACTTCGGCAGTCAAGTCAGTGTACATGAAACCAGCAGAAAGCTAACTATTCTTGATGCTTCGATGCGGTCCTGCAGGAAAAATCTTGAGACGATTGGAACCAGTTCCGACGAGGACAGCGTTTTTATTCCAGGGCTTCACAGAACAAGTGCGTGGCTCGCGTAAACCATGGCAGCCATCAAGATGATTGGCAAGACAACGTCTGAGGTCGGGCCAATCGCAAAAGATGAGACGAGAAGTAGTAGAAGAACGGAAGGCTACTTCTAGTGACCAAAAAAAGGCTACGTCTAGTGACTTTTTGGTAGAAAAATTGCAGGGAATCCAAAGTTCGAACTCAGATCTCCCGCCGGTACATGGGGATGACTAGGACGGACTGTCGGGAAGATGCGCGCGATGCAGACGGTACTATACACGGTGGGGTTTTGGGGGGGAGGGCTCACAGGGGTATTGTTAGCCTCCAGGAAGGGTGTGCTAAGGCGTGGCCACGAATTCATGCATGAACAGGAACAAGAGGTTCAACTTGTTCTTCGTAGCCTCTTCCACGAGGGCTTCCCAGGGCCATACGATGATGTAGGTCGCGGAGAACTCGCTTGAAACCCCAGCGTAGAGATGTTGAAACTCTTATATAATCTCAGACTCCTGTGCGACCCCTCAAGACCGTTTTGAGAACAAGTCTGTGCGCAATCCGAACATCACATACATCCCCCGTTGCAATGTTGCTATTGATTCATGACTTTGGATGAAGCTTGTTCTTTTCCCAGCCCATCCATGGTGGAAGTAGGGGTGGACATGATGGGGCTGTTGCCCTCTGTCCAGTGAGCAAGAAAACCAAACAGTTCAGATCTTGGATTGCTGTCCGGACCCACGAACTGGCGGTCAAGTTGCCCCGGTTGGATACTCCAGATCGTCTGGGATCAGGGTGTATGATCTCCATGGCTTGCAGAATTCTTACTAGCAGAATTGGAGATGGCCATGAACCACGATCTTCGCTGTGTCGAGCCACTAACGACTAGATTCTGGACGAGCCCAGCAAGTGCTCAGCCACCCACCCATTCTTTCCCAGGTGGTTGGCCATATGAACCATAAGATCTGGTACGCAGTTTGTTACCGATTAGTGACGGTATCCAGCCGAGATTTTAATTCGGACCTTGATGCCTAAACAAAAGCAATATAATGTTGCGCTGTTCGGCCCAATTACCACTCGGTTAGCCGTTCTTCGTTTGCACCACGCATTAGCACAAAGGAAACAATCCTCAACGCCCCCAAAGCATTCTGCCAACAAGCCCATTGTTTCTCGTATGTATTTCAGCAGCGGGAGCTCACATCTGGCGGTGTAAATATATCAGTCATGTGAGACATCGCTTGGCTACAGCGCGGTCGACGATGGTTGAGTCAAGAAAGCTTTCTCCCGAGGCAGGATCTCAACATGGCAGACATAGTATCCATAAATATCTTGAGTAAAGCAAGCGTAAGAACTATAATGGCGGCATATGAGGTTTGCTGGCAGGGCCCAGTCAGAATCCAATAGTGCGAGGAACATACCACAGGTGACGCCTGCAGGGCTTTAAAAGGTTATCTCGGCAACACTTCCATCCATGAATCCCATGTCGGCGGTGTATGCGAGAACTTTTTGTGCTTCTTTTTACCTTCAGGCCATGAGCCATGGAGCCATGACGATAGTCAAGCTCACCGAGTGACATCTTGATCATCAGACGGTCCGCCTGCCTCGCACGGCCACCGAAAGTATATTCTCGCCTAAGGCGATGGTGTGCATTAGCCATTTAGCAGAACCGCATTAGAGGGATGGGGGGGTAGTGCAGCAAAAGCACCGTGGCTGTCATTCAATTGTTCTTGTGTTTCCATAGTCCGTGGACAAAGCGTGGCTTCAATGGGAGGGTGCAGGGTGCATATGAAGGAATTGCCCTGCTGCTTTGACCCGTAGGTATTTTCGTCGCCCGTTTGTTCTGTAAATGCACATTGGTGATGGCCGAATGGAATGGAGGGCGAAGTCCAAACGGGGGTTTTCCGGGCTAGAGGATCGGGGAGTTTTCACTTAGGGTTGAATCACTCGGATCGCTACCGATGTTATGCCTTGATGCTGCACCCAAGGTCCAGGAGCATCACGCACACCGAGCATGGAGTCATGGATGATGAAGGCTGGACTGGCACGCTGCTGCAGACGCCTCTTTTTTTATCCGCAGGCCTCTAGGTTGTTGCGTTGGTTCCCGACTCGTGAGGGCGCCTGGCTGAAGGTGGGGGAGATCGTGGCAGGGGAGCGTTGGACGAGGGGCGTGGAGGGGCACTGGGACCACGCGTGATCGGCCGGGCAGGGCTGCTGGGGTTGCTGAAGAGGAGGGCTGGCGGAGGCGGTTGATGGTCGTTGGAGGGTTGTGAACCTGTTGGGGGTCGAAGTCGCTGGGCTGCTCGTCTCAGCAGCCCCTGGCGTTGTTTGAGCGGTGAGGGTGCATCGATGAAGCTTCTGGAAACCGGCATTGCAGGCGGCGCTGAAAGGGCCGAGGAGCTCTGGCAGGGAGAACAATGGCAACAATTGCATCTGAGCCTGTCAAGAGCCCTGGAGGCTGGGCAGGATAGCCTGTGCGGGGGACCTTGGGAGGGTAGCGACCTGGGGGAGGCTTGGATTTGAGGCAATTCCGAGCCCTGGAAATGGGGGGTGAAAACAAGGAGACCAGGGCAAATGCTTCCAACGCAGGGCCGGCCAGTCGATCGAACATTATCATGCTAACTCCCGCCAAGCCAATCATGAATGCTTACCAGTCCGGATCTGCAAACGGGCATTGGCCAATGGGAAGCACATGAGAGCGCTCTTGTTCCTTGCGGCTACAGAGCAGAACAGAAATACTCGGTACGGCGCGTGCAAATACGTGAGAGGGACACAGAGAATGAAGAGGCGCCGACCAGGCCGTGCAGAAAGCGTTGAAGCGATGAAGCGTGGACAGCCCTATGGCGTCTGAGCGTGGAGAGTTGCAGTACGTTGGGTTGGGAGGAGGTGAAACTGGCCGCCGAAGACGAACGACGGCTCCCACTAAGCCTTTCGCTGCTCTTTCTCATGCTCATGCGCAAATTGCGAACGTCGGACGCCGTTGATGGGACGGCGTGGCAGGCCATGGCAGGGCGTTCAAAGGACAAGATGAACGGCAGACGGAGACAGGTACTCTACTCGAATCCTGTACGGGAGTAGATGTGGTGTTGTGGAGGTGTTTTGGCCGCCGCTTTTGGGGGGTGGACAAAAGAGACATGTCAGGAGACGAGAGAAATGGAAAGATGGAAAGAAGAGAATTGGGACATCCGGTAAAGTGGAATTGACGGCTACGGGAAGTCTTCCTTCCCCCGAGTTCTGTCAACTACCGTACTCGAGTAGGTACTTGATTCAACGTGCCTGCCCTGCCCGGTGTTGTTGAACTAGAACGCGGTGGAACACCGAACAATTGGCTTGTGGCTGATGCAAGTGGCCGATACCGAGTATGGGGTACAGCAACACCATGAACTCTACCTAGGTATTGAAACAATGGAGAACGAGTACGGACCTGGCTCTTAATGAGCCTAGTTTATAGGCACGGTAGGTAGCAACCCAGTACCTAGTTCCTCCACGTTATAACGATGATGACGATTCCATCATCGACCATGGTTGCCATGCAGAGGAATACTTCAGAAGCCCTCGTTCACTATAACTATAATTGGTGTTCATGCTCGTTCTTAAGATTAACAGATTAATCTGAAATCATCGTAATATCTTTTCAACCCTCGCGGAATAACAGCAGGCGTGGCCTTGTCATATGATCGTTGGTAACGAAAAGACTTGATCGGGTTCCGTAAGCTCGCAACTCCCTGCGCTAGAACTATTGCCACCATGTTCATAGATGAGGTATGAACAGCCCGAGGTATGAACGTATATGTGAGTAGTTTGCTGTCAGTTCAATCCACCTGTAAACGAATTAAATTACCCCCCGAACTACTTATGCTTGACCATTCCCTGGATATAATCGCAGTTAGTATAGAGGAAGGACTACCGATACTCCGTAGTGCACAAAATGACAGAGAAAGGGATAAGAGACACTGGAGGAGTCTAGGAGGCAGGCGGATGTGAGAGTGAATTGTCGATGGCATGTTTTTTCTTTCCTTTTTTGTGCGGTGGAGCCCCTTGATCTTTTTCCTCATTTCGAACCCCTTTTTTAGAAGCAAAATACGTTCGTTGAGTATATCTTCAAGTGAGGTCTCAATCGCATGCAGCCCGCCCCACAACATCCTTAGCGAGGCCTGCTAGTGGAGCCGAATAATAGTGGGCCGTTGACAGGATTTCTATCGGTGCGAACGGGCTCAATCAACCCTTCGAGAACAACACCAAAACACAAGGCCGACCACCAGCCTTGCCCATATCTGCTCATACAATAATAAGCAAGCATCCCCAACAGCCGCCGCCACCGCAAGCGCCGCCGCCATTGTTCGGTTCATCCCACCGTCCAACAAACGTCGCTTCGCCTTGACCACCACGCGACAACCAAAAACCAGTATCTTCGAGGCCGGTCTCTCGAAACTCGCCGCAAAAAGCAAGCAAGAAAAGGGCAAACGTTGCGACGTGGAAGTCGACTACTCGAATACCGGTACGAGTAGCCAGCCTAGCCTAGCCTCAAACCTCGGAAATTCACAAGCATCAAAAACATCTTCACGATGAGTCTCCAAACCGCAGCCGATCTCCCGCTGCTAGTCTCTTCTGAGAATTCCTCTTCCGAACGTCGGGTTACGCCCTCTTGGACTATCGGGCAGCTCAAGGCAAAGTTGGAACCAGTCACAGGCATTCCACCTTTGTCGCAAAAGCTTGTGCTGAAGCGAGCGGGCCAACAATCGCTGCCTATTGAGGCTGCCGACGAGGAGAATACCCAGTTGTCTGCTTTCCCGCTAGCACCATATGCAGAAATTTATGTGAGTTGGGCACACCATCTCTTTCTTCTGCCTCTTTATTTTACGTTTCGTTTGAATTCCAAATTCTCTGCGCGAAACGGCCCCAGGTGGCTGTGTAGGTTTGGAGAATTCTCCGGTGTGAACCACAAGCCATGCCCCGACGAACACCCCCCCCCCCACTGATATCCGTCTGGGGATTTTTAATGTTTGCTACAGCGGGCTGATAAGCCGGAGAATATATCTTTTTAGACCTTACGAAAGTGGAGCAAGGCTTCATTCTTGTGTGATCTACAATTGGCCATGGGCCAATTGGGAAAAGGTGTCACCAACGGAACGCTACTATTCCATGTCTTCACCCGATGAACTCAAACAGACCTCTACAAACCTTAGTTCTGCCAATGTCAAGTGGTACATCAGATCTCGGAAAGCGGAGAACATTCCCATTGGTATTGCCATTTTGGAGAGTGGAGAAGGAAAGGATCATAGGAGCATTTTTACTGTTATAAAGTTTTTTTGTTTGTTATAAAAGTCTAGCGTTGCTTCCAAATTACCTACTGGAAAACTTTTGCTTGCTTTGCTCTGAGGAAGTTGACGAGTTGTCTACAGGTGATGTGAGGCTACAGAAACAAGTGATTTCTGGAAGTTTTAATCTCGAGGAAAAGAGAATGTGTGCTGGATTAAGTTCTTCAAATCGGGGATTCGTATAAATATAGATTGGTTGTTGTTGGTGATACGCGTTCTACTTCAGGTGATTACCAGCATATTGTACCCTCTTCCTCCGCAGTGGATCTGGTTATATTTATCTTTCAGCATTCAATCCAGAAGCTTAGGAGTTCAGTGCCGTTAGGAACTTGACACGTCTCTTGACTCAATTTGTAGTCGAATTACAAATACGTTACCATTTCAACTTGCTGTTTTTATAACGGCCTATTTTGGTTTTAGTCACGCGGCTTGTTCGTTACTGAAAGATCGATGTGGACGGAGTTTTTCTTTTCAACTTGTTGCTCATCATTTATTGCATGATCGATGCTTTCCAAGAAGAGCTCATATTGACATGGATTTCGTCGTGCACCTTCCATCACTTGGCCTGTAGCGCA
Organism: Hymenotorrendiella dingleyae; assembly: GCA_003988905.1. Lineage (NCBI taxonomy): Eukaryota > Fungi > Ascomycota > Leotiomycetes > Helotiales > Helotiaceae > Hymenotorrendiella > Hymenotorrendiella dingleyae. Next base: position 20,978 of record QYAP01000324.1, read on the forward strand.
AGAATATATATATTTTTCTGTTTCTTAGATTTGACGCGTCCTTCGTTGATTTTTCCAAAGCTGTTCATGCATATTCGCTATTCAACACTTTTCCAACCCCCGTTTGAATTTTCTCTGGCGAACCCATCACTGCCCAAAAAAAGCTACCATCTTTCACCAAACTCCCAATCTCACAACCACAAATCTCACACCCCAAACTCAATACTAACATAAATTCCAAGGTAAACGACACCCGCCCTCCAGGTCTCCGCGAGAACTACAACGACGCCTCGGCCGTCGAAAAATTCACCCTCGCCCCTGAAATCTACGAAACCAAAACCGACTCGGTCCTCGCCTGGAAAAAAGCCAAAAAGCTCGGCCGCTTTGATCCCGAAGCTCCTGCCATCCTCGCCGCTCGTATCGCCGGCCACAACCAATCCATTCTCGATAATAAAATTGAGGTTGGTAAGCGATGCCGGATTGAAGGTAGAATAGGAGAAGTGGAGAAGAGAGGGGAGGTCATGTATGTGGGCGAGGTCGACGCGATTAAGTCGAAGGAGGGCGAGAGTGGAGGGGGTAACTGGGTCGGTGTGAGGTTGGATGAGCCGGTGGGCAAGAATGATGGGAGTTTGGGAGGGAAGCGGTATTGGGGGAAGGAGGGGGATGCGAAGCATGGTGTTTTTGTTAGGGGGGAGAGGGTTGAGGTGGGGGAGTTTGAGGTTGTGGATGATTTGGGACTGGATGATGATTATGATGATCTGGATGAGATTTGAAGAGGGGCAAGGCTGCTTTTTTACGGGTTGCTGGAGTGGGATGAGATGCGATTCTGGGCTCTTCTTTCCTGATTGCTTTGCTTTGCTTGCTCTTGCACTCAATTCAGCTCGTCTAGCGAGGTTGCTAGTAGCGTTTAGTCGGAGTACTTAAGTAGCCACAGAATGCAATGAAACGAGTTCCCTACTCACCGCCCCCGAACCTTTACACTCGAGCATTATATTGCTAGTGCTGCTGCGTGAATATTACACTACAGGGATTCGCATTATATGTCCTTGCCAAGGTTTGGTACAGCAGATATGTTAGCAGGCTACTCAACCTCGCTCGTGGGCGTACAGTAATTTTGCTGGCAGTATCGGGTTCGGTTTCGGTGGTGATCTCGATTTCGGTAATGAGTTTGTTTTCGGTGGTAACTTATCTTGCGGTGCTAGCGGTTGTTAATTCCCACGCAACACTGCGCAAACGAGAGAAAGAAGTTGATAGGCGTTGGAGTGGCATCACTTCTTAGGAGGTATAGGGTATGAGCGCGAGGAAGGGAGAACAAAGCAACGGTCCCCTTGGGCCAAAATTCTCCAGGAACAGGAATTGCATCGTGGTGACGAGCGGTTGAGTGGGTGGGGGTGTTTTTATAAGTGTTGGGGGAGAGAGGGAGTGTTGTGAATGGTGGTTTTTTTGTGAAGTCAAATGTTAATAGGGGGAGTACCGTAGAGGAATACGAGGTGAGTAGAGTTAACCCTACGGTAGCACGGGCACAATTATAATTGTTAAAAAAAATTGTAAATAATACAATTTTAAAAATTGTAAATATTACAATTTTAAAAATTGTAAATATTACAATTTTCTAATATGAGAATCAATAATAAATGTATACCGTTTTCCGCTGTAGATGGGAAAGTTTTAATTGCGAATTTACAATTTTTAACTACAATTTTTAACTACAATTTTCTACACTTCTAGCCACTTCTACACTTCCAGCCACTTCCGCCTTTCCTACCATTCTACCATATTCATATGCCTTTCTATTTCCTGCATTCGTTGTATTTATCGTCCGTTGTTCGTCGTTCGCGTTTCATTCTATTCACGGCCGTTAGTTATGCCCAGAGAGAGAGAGAGTATGTGTGTGTGTACGTACCTGTTGCACGCATGAAAGGAGAGGAAGAGGAAGAGGAAGAGGAAGAGAGAACGTGTACGTACCTGTTGCATGTATGTAGAGGGAGAGGAAGAGAGAATGTGTACGTACCTGTTGCATGTATGTAGAGGGAGAGGAAGAGAGAATGTGTACGTACCTGTTGCATCATTGCATGCATATAGAGAGGGAGAGAGGAAGAGAGGGGGGAGCGCGTACGTACCTGTCGCATCCAGAGTTCCTACTGTGGTGTTGTGAGAGAAGGAGAAGAAGAAAAAACTTCTAAGGTAAAAGTGCTGTAGGGTTGGTGATTTTCACATTATATAATTATATAATTTGACCCAAAATGACTTTATAATAACGCAAAAATGACTTTATATAACGGGATTATATAATTATACTATTTTTAGTATATTATATATTTATTAAAATAATAATATTTGCATTAGATTTAGAATATTTATAATCGATTTTCGAACTTCGGAAATTTCGAAATTACCCGAGATTTTCCGAGATTATACGAGGTTTTCCGAGGTTTTCCGGATCCTTTCCGAAGCCTTTCCGAGGAATCCGAGCATATCTTAACCCCTTAAAAATCAGGCCAAATTATGTTATATAATTGAAGAATGACATTATTATGGTTATTATAACGAAAAAATGACATTATATATAATTCTCCAGCCCTAAAGTGCTGGGATGCGACGTGGCTAGTTGCACAGACCATATTTCTCGTAAAGGTACCTTGTAGTAGGAAATTGGGTGGGGAGTGACCTTCGCGAGAAATGAGCCAAGTGAGGCACGTCCCATTTATTCATCATCCGTCCACTCTTCCATACTCTTTCATGCTCAAATCAGTTATAATTGCTGAAAACAGTTATAATTGCTGAAAACAGTTATTATTGCGTAGAACCAATAATTCATGTAGGATTTACAATTTATATTGCGCCCTTGCTACCGTAGGGTAATTTTCTGGAGTGGAAATGGGGAGGCTCATGCATGGGAGAAACTGTTTCATTAGCTTCGATTGTTCATCGAGGTTTGGTGGAATGAGGGTAAAACGGGAGAGGTGGAAGGTTTGAAATGTCTTTTCTTCTTTTTATGAGGGTTTGTGAGGGTGGTAGAGGCGAATTAGGCTGCTAAGAAAAATTCGATATACCACCCCGCTTATGCCATGCTTCTTCTGTGGTATTTGTGTTGATAATTTGCTGTTACAATACAGCATTCCTTTCGTTTGGCGTTGCTAATAGGGATAGGGATATAGAAAGATGGGGTGTGCGTTGTGCGTTATGCGTTGTGGAAATGGAAAGGGAAAAGGGATTCGGTAGTGACCTCACTTTCAACAACAACTCCATCCTCTCATTCACAATTCTTTAGCTAAGTATTATTCACTTGTGGAGATGAAGTTAATAAGTGTTGGTTGGTAGAGTCACTAGAGTGGGGATAAGTGTCGAGTATTGGTTAGTGTTAGAGGTTTCTGTTGGTGAAAACGGCAGGCAGAATTGACTTTTTCCAAGTAGCTTGTTTCATCTGGTTGGATTGATCGTAGTTGTTGGGTGGGTTTATATAGGAGAGGAGGGGGGATAGGAAGGGATTCACTCTTAACACTCTCCATAAACCTCTAATCCTCCCCCTAAAAAGCTCAACCACCCCCCTCCCCATAAACATCCTAATCAATGATCACCCCCTCACCCCCATCCTTTGACTCATCCCCAAACCAGCAAAAAGAAAATCCAAACAACTTTGGTATTTGTGCAGATACAAAAGATGACGAGCGAGTCGGAGTCGGAGCAACTGATATGTTACACTTAACAAAAAACGAGAAAACCTATTGTGGTGCTGTTTCGGTGCCGGTCGATGTTGGTTGTTTTGATTATTGGCGTTGTAGGGAGTTGTGTAGAGTTATTGGTAGAGATGCAGTGATGGAATGGAAGGGAAGGAAGGGAAGGGGTTTTTTTGGGGGTGTGTAATAAAGTTTCGGTGGTGAGGGGGGATTCGGTAATAACTTCCACCTTCACCCCTTTACGCCTCACAACTCCACCTTCCTTAATACTGTATACCTAGCAACCTTCAAAGCCTCCCACACACTCACCAAGCCATCTCTTACTAAGTTACAGTAGATTATTGCACGTACTCCGCAGAGGACACAAGCACATGTATCCAAGTACCATTTTTGCTCGTTGTTGAATGGAAAGAAGAAGGCTTGTGAGGCGAGGTTATTTTTATAGTTTTATGGGGAGGGGAGGAGGGGGTGGAGATGGGGTGAGTGAGTGGGGCGAATGGGGTGAATAAGTTGGGTATTTACGTTTCGGTTCTTCGCTTACGCGTACGATACCTATCTCATTGAACTATTGATGAGTGAATTTCTCGCTTGGATGGTCTCTGGTGTATTTAAGTACTTGGATGACATCAGGAAGATAGCAGTGATGGGGATTCGGATTTTCGAGAGCAGTATGGCTCTTGTTGGGAGATTGGTGGTTTTGTTGTGGGATTGGTTGACTCTTGTGAAGGGAGTAGAGTTGACATTTTCTCTTTGAAAATTTAGTGCCTATGCGTGAGCTTGCTACTCAAGATATTTGCCGGTTCGTGAGAACGAAGCCTATAGCTTTCGGCAGTAACTTAAACCTCGGTAGTAACACAATAACACTTCACCATTCTCAACCCCCCAAAACCCAACTCTAAAATCCTCCCAAATTCACCTTACATAAATCTGCATAGCTATCCGTCTTCTATTTACTGTAATAGCATATCAACGGAGGGTAGAGAAGCGTACACCGCAAGCCTCAGATCGTGCATCGTCATAGGTATTGTTTGGTGGGAGGAGGGTTTCGAGAGGCGAGGGGATTTTTATAGACGGTTTGTGGAGGAGGGTAGGGGAGAGGAGGAAGTGGATTGAAATATTGAACTTTGAACTTTTAACTTTCTCTTCCGATCCACTCCCATTAACTTCCCCTCCCCTATCACAACCCTCTACAAATCCCTTATTAAAAGCCCACCACACTTTCCGTTGAATACATCATATATGCGATTACTCTGTCCGTCTTTACGAAAGAAAAATCCGTACATGCACTGGTGTGAAATCTTCACGCAAGGAAGTGAAGATCGTCATTTCTTGCAACAATAGTTGAGATTTTGCGTAGTGTCACTAGTGTGGAAGAGTTTGAGTTTGAAAGAATGGGATAGGTGGGATGGAGGATTTAGGTATTGACTGTCATGATTTGAGGAGGTTCGGTAGCGAGGTTGGTTTCGGTAGCAAATCTCCCCGATGATCCCGATCCTTCAAACCAAAAAAACGTCAGCAAGTCACCAATCCTTCCTTCTTTTTATTTCTATTTCTTCAAAACCTGACTCCTACCTTACGAATCGCTTGACCTTTCACATTGCAATTTCTGAGCACTTGAAATCCCAACGATAAACCACATTGCTGCTGTTTCCTGAGCCATTACAACACATATCCCATGGCGTAGATGGACTTTAAATACGAATTATCTGCTAAGACTACACAAAATTAATACTGCAGTAGCCGTTCTTTCAACACTTTCCAATTTGTGAAATCGTTATACAGAAATGTAGCAAGACTCGGAGAGAAGTCAGAATTAAGAGTTATTGATGGGTTCAAGGCTTGGGAAAGGATTATGTGGGGATACAGAGGAAGGTTAGAGTCTAGAGGCATATTGGTATTGTTGGTTGTAAAGGGATGATTGATTTATTTAAGGAGGAAGCTAATGTTAGACTAATGAACACCAAATGTTCATCGGAAGGCCCGATCCGACCGAACCGATCATGTGGGCTGCTATGGCTGTGCTTTCAGTTCTGGTATCGAGTCATCCTTTGTTGCACGCTATTACTTCAGTACAGTCTCCAAGACTTACGTGAATATACCATTATGCAAGGTTTTCCAAATTACAAAAAAGGAGAGGTCAAAAAAAGCATGACATTGTTTCGGTAGTAATATCATTTTCAGCAAAAACATCTCAAACCCTTCCTCAAAAGCCAATCCAATCCAAAAACACCCGCTCCCACCCCTCTTCCTTTCTCATCCCTCAAATGCCACTACATCTCATTGCCTCTTCTTCCAAAATTTGCCTTATTACTAGAATTATCAGGTAATTTCTTTCTCCAAGCCTTGAATTTACTTTCTTGGCAGCTTTCAATTCATTGCCTAGTGATTTAAATACTCGGTTGGCTCGGTTGATTAGGATTTGGATTGCGTGAATGGTAGTAGGATGACGGGGTTCTTATGTGTCGAAATATTTGATGATTAATTTTACGGGGCTCTAGAGGAAAGGTAGGGTGGGTTTATGGGAGATTTGGGATTTACAAAAGAGGATGGAGTTCTAGGGGGAGGGTGATTTCTTAAGCTGAGAAATTAACATCGAATCAGAAACGAAGATATCGTCTTTCCAAATTCCAGTAACTGAAGGACATTGGTAATGGGTATAAAACCAACCTGTAGAGACGAAGAGAAATTGAAGATAAGCTCATTCAGAGAGAGATAAGGAGTTAAGTGCCCCGAGTGATGATGAAATATAGATTAGATTTGCTTTGGTAGATCGTGTGTACGTGTATGTAATGGTAAGAATTTTTTTTTGATGTGGTGATAGAAGAGAGAAGTGAAGTGGACTTTTGAAGTTGTGAAATGGGGGTTGAATGATGAAGATTTGGTGGTAATTTAATTTTCGGTGGTAAATTCTCGGAGTTTAAGCATTTATGTAATAGGAAATCAAATTCACCAGTAGTTCACTCCATTATACCGATTACTAGCTCAGGAAAGTTGAGTAGGAAGGGAAATGTGGCAGACTGTGGCACGCTCTTTAACTCCGTTGTTGACAGCGTGTTGGAATCTTTGGACACTGGCAATGTTTACTTCTTTCCAAATAGCTTGCCTTCTTTTAAGTACGAGTAAGGGGACGAATCTCCCGGGCATTTACTGAGGTATAGATGCGAGGCTTCTGATTGGCCAGTACGAAAGTTTCGTCAAATGAAATCGCAATTAGGATGGTAGGTGATGAGCAAGCCTCGATTACGTAACCCAGCGTTAACCTTAGCCACCTCGCTCCTGCGGATAAAGGCGGTGCATGGTCTGTGCTACAGTACGACTTACTACCCCCACGCGGGTAACGTCTTCCTGCGCAACGATCTCACCCTCACCCTCAATCACAAACTTTTCTGAATACCGAAAGCGCGCTTCAAGATCACTTTCTGCTCCGCCATGGAGACGATCTACAACTTCAACACATCAAAAAGATCAACAATGAAAGCGCAAATACACACGACAATATCACCCAAAAACAATTACGCGGACCTATTGAGGTCGAAATCTCAGACGCAAACATACGGGCCACGGACCCTGACGCATTTCGCATCAGCATTCGCGGAAACGATTCAAATTCAACAACTTGATGCATGGGCATCTTTCAATCGCGCGCCCTTGGAATTGATATTCCGGGCCGCTGTACTTCTCGCTGGCATCCACCCAGTTGAATTGATCAAGGAGCCAAAAGCTGCGGCTATTTACACCATCTAAACTTTAAAGGAGCAATCTTTCACGGTGAGAATTTTTCCGAAACAATAGACGAAATTAAAACTAATGAATTCTAGGTTGATGACTCAATCGTTGTCGTCGATGCCGTATGAAATCATTTGTCGCTCCCTTGCTGATCGGCCAACCCCACCGATCACGAGGAACTTGACTTGTTCTTTGGCCAGAATACAAGAGCAGCAAGCTTAAATGGATGCGCGAAAGCAAAGAAGTTTTCGCAAGGGAGACTAACGGACATCACATTCCTTCAAGGTCGCCAATCTCAACCCATTGGCAATTGGACATCTCCGAACTTGCAAGTGCCTCCATTCCTTCCATGCTACAATTCTAACAAACCTACAGGGCCGACGAAGCTCGAGACTTGTTGCCCAAGACCGACATGGATGGCAAGCTAATTCCAATGAACATGACCAACGGACATCACCAACGGACATCACCAACGGACATCACCAACGGACATCACCACTACCGTCGAAGAAGCCCGGCTTTATCAACCTACAGGTACATCCATTCCTTCTCTCATGCTACAATTCTAACAAACCTACAGGGCCGACGAAGCTCGAGACTTGTTGCCCAAGCCCAAGACCGACATGGATGGCAAGCTGATTCCAATGGACAAAGCCGAATCAACGGACCTCGTTATACAAGAATCTCAAGTTGCTCAACGGACCGACAAGGTTGGAAAGCTAATTCCAATGACCGAAGCTAAATCAACGGAACTTGTTATACAAGAATCTCAAGTTGCTCATAATGCCTAAACCCAAGACCGACGGTTCCTCTTCTCCAGCTGCGCACACTTTCCACATCCACCGACAACTTTTGATTACAACCTTTGGTTACGCAATCTCTCTTGCAAGCTGTTCGCCAGCATACCCTTTTCAATCACGCGCCTTGGAATTGATAGGAAAAATGGCTGTAGCTACCGGTTGGGCATGGGAGAATCATGGGATTCTCAACCTGCAGGGATTGTTTGATAGAAGTAATACAGTACAATTGGTTTCAAATAATAAACTTTGACTTGCCTTGTGAAATATGTGTTATGATCATAGCTTAAAGCTATTAATTCGATCAATTTCCATATGTCAACTCCAACAACCTTGATGACCTGCTTTTTCGGTAATAGAATAGGTTTCGATATGGTTACTAGGTTGAAGCTTAGATTAAAAACGGGGGTTAAGTATTATTCGAAAAGTTCACTTAAAAGGGAATTCTCATTTATGAAGTATGAGAAGCTTCTTCTAGTTCTTTCTTATTGGGATTTCGTAGGATGGAGATAAGAAGCGGGGAAGTAATTTCGCTTATTTTTCAGGGGAAAACCGGGTAACCTAGATGTGTAAGGGTTTAACGAGGAGGGTAAGCTATATTAACGTAATTCGAATTTGTTCTTTGGGTTTATGTGTCGGTATAAGTATAAGGTTGATATGGAAATAGTATTCCCAAACCGAATGTAAAATACGTCTTCGTATTTGGGGCAAGTTTGGCCAAGACGTCGTGGGATCGAGGCGAGTTTCTTAGGTCTTATGATGCATATAGTATTGAACCGTTGAACGAGAGTTTGAAACTCGGAAGCGAATCATGGAAACCTCGTTTGTATACAATTTGGAGATTGTAAGGCGGATAATCTCATTTCGGGGGTGAGTTTTGTTTCGGTGGTAAATCATAGACGAAATCTTATCTGTTCCTCCGTATCCTTCACGCACAAATTAAACTCACTACCACCACCTGGCCAGCTTCAAATTACCGTTATGCTATCTGGCATTGGCATCGGTCTTTACCTCCCCGCGATATGTTTGCGGCAGCTACAATTGTGGGGGGGTTTTTTTAGATAGCGTAGTGTTTGGGGATTGTGAGGGTATAAATACTTGATGGGATTGGTGAATATGTAAGTAATGCTGGCATAAAGACCCTTAAGTGTAGAAAGAGAATCAGAAAACCGAAACCAATCAAAGGGGGCAAATTTCATGCCTAGAATATATAAAACCTATCCTCTCACCTCCAAATCCCACCCCATTTCCCCTTCTCGCTAATCAGAATTCTTTACTCACCATACCTCGGAACCTTGACATAAAAGAACACCATATCCCGCTTCCACTTTTCCTCGTGTAGTTTTGTTAATGACAGTGATGACACCGAGCATCGGAGATGGAAATACCCAGTATTGTACTGTACATAGCAATTTGTATAACGCTAGCGAGGCAGAGAAATATTTTTGTATAGAAGATAATAGATAGATCTGAGGAGGGCCAGGAGATATTTGAAGATAAGATGTGAGGTAAAAGTTTGGCAGTGAATTTGCTTTCGGTGGTAAATCCGAGTTGAGATTATTAGTGAGGGAGGGGGGGGGGAGGTTGATTTTTTGGGAAGTTAATGTGGGAGGGGGAAGAGGATTTCCCTGCGGGTTTTTTATAATTGTGATACTGTACAGGTCCCAACATACTTCATCAAAATTGCGTTCATCAAAAGCTTGTATACTCATGTAGCTTGGGATTATTAGTTATTTATAGGTCATTCCGGTGACAGTGTATCATTCATTAAAGTAAAAAAGGTAGTCATAATCTCTCTCCCACATTGCCACGTCATTTCTCCCAGCCCACTTCCCCTCCCCATCACGTCCCAGGAAACCGCCCTAAACTCTTCGGTTCCTCCCCCCACACAACCTTTCCATTACTCTCATTCTCTCTCGGTCTCACTTCACTTTCATTCTCCTCCTCCACCCTCCCACCAGCTTCAGCATCATTGGATGAATTTATCGGGTGAGGTGGATGTTGTGGCGCCTGAGAATGAGAAGCATAATCGCCATCCTCATCAACCATAGGTTCACAATCCAACATTTCAAGTGGTTCATCATCGTTATCTTCCATTTTTATACCGGAGGAGGAGGAGGAGGAGGAGTAGAGGGAGGTTGGAGAGGTTGGAGAGGTTGGTTCTACTTCTGGGTTTGAGGATGTCGGTTGCACTTGGGGTCTTGGAGGTTGAACGGGTTTTCGGATTGGTAGTTGGGTTGAGAGGGCTGGGTAGGGGGGTGGTGTTTCGATTTCGGTTATGGGTGGAGAGGGTTGGGGACGAGGTGGCTGGACGGGTTTTCGGAGGGGGATGGAGGTGCTGGTATTGGGGAATGGACGGGTTGGGGTGGTTATTTCGGGTTGTGGGGAGGTTGTTGTTTTGGAAATGGAGGGGTAGGAAGGAGGTGTTGAGGACGACGCTTTTCCATCCGTGGAATTTCCAGAACCATAAACAGCAGGCCACTCCCCTCCCTCATCCCCAACTCTAAACCCACCCTTCTCCATAGCCGGCTTCTCTTCATCCCCAAAATCAATCAAATTCTCATTATCCACAACCCTAATCTCTGGCTCCCCCTCAATAACCTCATCCTCCACACTAACAGCCTCCACCCCAACCCTCTTCAAAATCTTACCAACCAACTCGGGATATCTGAGATGCCCACTAACATCTTTACTCAAATCCTCATTTCTCACGCCTTCGACATCTTTGATGGCTTGGAGGCCGGCGACGCCGTATTGGATGCTTGTGGCTCGGTATAGGAAGGCGAGGATGAGGTCGTTTTCGGAGTAGACGTTGATGAGTTTTCCGGAGACGACGGAACGCATTTCGATCCAGTTTGATGTGTTGGAGGGAATGGGGGAGCCGATGAGGATTACGTTTTCGATAAGACCGAAGGCGCGGCGTTGGGCGAGGGATTTGAGACAGGAGTAGATGACTCGAGAACCTAGGGAATACCCGATGAGAGTTACTGGTCGTTCGCCTTGCGCTTTGTTGATAAGTGCATCTGCTAAAACCTCGCCTGCTTTCTCGGAACGGCTCTTGGCTACTGCGAATGGGGTGTCTAATGCGGTTGCCATTTTGAGCAATGTGATGGGCCATAGTGCGGTCATGAGAGTTGCGAGGACTGTTCGTTTGAGTATTTCAAGCTTGACGTAGGACCAAGCGTATGAAGAGACGATATTTCCCATGGAATGTCCCAAGTCGAGTAAAGCATTAACCTCCCAACGTAGAGCGAAGATTTCACTATCTTGGTTTAGGACTCGCCATGGTTTCACGACATCGTCTTTAGTCATTAGCCAGCCGTTGATACCGATCGTTACACGTAATCTTCGTCGTTCTTCTTCAGTTGCAGGTTGCGTGGTATGCTCACCCCATTCTTCGGCTACCGGTATGAACTTGAAATCGGATACTTCTTTGGCATAATTATCGACCATTTTCCCCGTCATCCTCCCCCCAAAAGCTCCAAATATACTCCCGACAAGAGCACCATTCATAGCAAAGATCCCAAGGAATGAAGCGACTCCACCAAGTCCTACACCTCCCATAATTCCCCCTATTGCTCCTGCGACCACTGGCGCTGCAAGTCCACCAGTAACGCCAATCAGAGCTGCTCCAGCAACAGAAGCAAGTCCAACCTTCCACCTTCTTGAAGTAGCATTCGCCTCCTGTCTCTTCTTCGTCTCCGCATCGGCTGAAAGAGTCTTTGAGGCTAGCATAAGAGTTTTGGAAATCTCAACCTCTTCGTTTGTCAGAACCGTGATCGGCAACGCAAACGAACTCGTAAGATAACACAACAACGTCCTCGAATGCGCGGAATAATGACCCAAGCTCAAGAGTAGTAGCACCATACAACTAATTACCGCAACACGATCCTCTCTCGGAATCGTTGTGAATCGTGTCTCAATAGGAAGGTAAAGGGTTTGCAACATCGAAATGGCCTTGGCTTCTTCCAATTTTTGAGTTTCCACAGCGAGAGCAGCAGCTTTCTGCTCAGGAGTCTTGAAGAGCGTAGCACTTTCGGTATAGGCAGGAGGCGGTACCTCCCTCGCAGCAAGCCATTCCCTCCGTCTCTGCTCCGTCTTCGAGTCATCGGGGAGATCGGTAATTTTCCGTAGCTCGATTCGCACTTCATTCTGCCATTTATCGAAATATTTCAAAGCATCTCTCTTCAAGGAAACCAATTTTATATTTGATGGAGATCTGGCAAGACGCGCTTCGAGTCTTTGCTGTCGTCCTTCGTCTGAGAGAGGGGTGCTAGGCCCGGGTGAGATTGATGAGTCACGTGAGGGGTCTGGAGAGTTGGATCCCGACTGGGAGGATGCTTGAGATGTAGCTGGGTCGAAGGCGTATTCTATGTTCTTTCGCATCTGGTTGACGATGCTTCCGATGAGCAGGGTGAATGCTCGTTGACGCGCCGAGTTGAGGATGAGTTTGAGGTCTTTGGGGTCGGATGCTGATGGTGCCATGGTGATTATTTCGAGGCTTGCAAACAGATTTCTGACGTCTTGTAACGCGTTTGTAATTAAAAATCCAATTCCCAGGGTTGTTTTTTCACGGAAACGCGGGGTTTGGGAACATCTGGCGTTGTCCTTTTTATGTCAAGGCCGAAATGCTGGAGCCTGGTGAGATTGAAATGAGAAGGAAGTCAAAAGTCTTGGCATGCAGCCATTGGGGGCGAAGCGATCAGAGTCGAAAAGTAATCATTCTCCTCAACTTCTTCCTACCGATAAAGTTAATTCTCCCTAAGACGATTTCAAGCAAGAATTTCTACTCCTCAAACCCCAATATATATAATAAACCCCGAAAACCGAAACTGTTCTAAAAGCAACTTATTCTATAGGCTTAGGGTTCGCTTATTTTATTATCAGGTGCGACTCGCAAGAAACAATACGAGGTCAATTTTAGAACCCCCCCCCTCAAATAAAACAATAATCCTCCCTTCCATCACATCATCCACTCCAACAACCACTTTTCCTCTTTCCCCCGCAACAAAACTTCCACATCTCGGGAATCCGTCCTCACACCATCACGTGATGTCACCCCCCCTCGACGCTTTCACTTTTCGCATTCTACCATTCTCCTTTTATCTTGATTGTTTACTAAAAACAACCCAGCTGACGACCTCGTTTATGGAAGAAGAAGAGTTTCTGTGGCAGGGATCTTCTCCTACCCCTTAGTGCCACACTATTCCTTAGTTCCGGCACCCACTCCCCAAACTAAACGTTTACTTCAGAGCGAACTAGATTCCCCAACTAATATAAAGCATGGGTCCATGACGAATAACAATATCAACGTAGCTTGACGTAGACGATAAAGTTGAGGATGTATTTAAACTGCGAGGTCCCGGATTGGAAGGGAGTTGGAGAAGAGGGAAAAGGAGCATTCGAGTAGATTGTAACATCATCCCAAACTCGTTCTCATCCACCTAGATTTACTTTGAACCTCAACCTCAACCCTCAACCCACCAACCTCGACCGGCTTCAACTCACCAACTCACCACCGACCCCTCAACATGTCACACCAACAACTCGAACAACCCACCCCCACCCACACCACTCAACCCGCTCAACCTACTCAACTCGGCAAGCTCGAACAGAACGAGATGGGACAGAACAACGAGACGGGACAAAACAACGGGACGACAATGATAGAACAAAACAACGAGTTCAAATTCGTCGGCAACGAGACCCTATGGGGAATTTTCATCACAGCATTTAAATATCACTAGTGTGGGCAATAATACTTTTAGTGAAGAGGCAGAGGAAGAGGAAAGGGGAATGGGAAGGGAAGACGAGGTGGTATCTTCAGGAGGTAAAGTGGATTTGGAAGGGGGGAAAGGGGGTGAAGGATGGAAAGGAGGTGAAGGGGGGAGAGGAGGAAGGAGTTGAGTTGGGGGAGTTTAGTGATCAAGGCAAAGTTGAGGGTGCGAAGAAGGGGGAGGAAGTCTAGACCTGTGACGTTACTGTACTATATTCTTGTTAGACTGACATATAACTGCCTCGGGCCTCAATAACAAACCCATCCGCACTCTAGAAGTCTATAGCCTTTTTGTTCACACCAACACTCTCCACACCCTCACTACTCTCCTCTTCTCTCGAGACTCCAGCTACAACGTCGATGTCGTCAGTATCCCCCCATTTCTCTTCCATAGGCCATATCTTTCCCAACACCGTATACACGATGAAAGCGATGACGGTTCCGACTAGCCAGCTCAGGCTATACACATACGTCGCACCTTTAGGAACGCCCTTCTGTCCTGTCGCACTCGCGAGGCCAGGGAGGTTGGGTATGACGGCGACGATGAAGGTAAAGAAAGCACGAATATTGAAACCATGCCAGAATCTATAAATCCCATCTTTCTGATACAAATGTGAAAGGGAAAGGTGTTGGTTTCTGAGGATCCAGAAATCAGACATCATGATACCGGCGATGGGACCGAGGAATAGAGCGTAGCCGCCGAGGAAGGCGGAGAAGGAAGCGGCTGAGTATTGGATGTTCCATGGGGTTGCGGCGATGGATATGAAGCAGCAGATGTAAGCGCCGCGACGGGCGTTTATCCAGGATGGAAACCCTAAAACTTCATTAGCGCAATTGGATGAAGGAGGATTAGGGGAAGCTTACAGAGGGAGAGGTCGTTGGAGAAGGAGACGGAGTTGGCGGAGATGTTGGTGCCGATTACGGCGAAGCACCAGCAGAGGGAGGAGAAGAATTGGGCGGCGCGGTTGTGCCAGAGGGTGGAGACTTGGAGGGGATTCTAGGGTACGATTTGTTAGTTGGGATGGGAAGAGATTTTTATTTTTTTGGTCAATGTCAGGTGGATGGGAAAGAGGGGGGAGAGTCAGATTGTTGGTGGCGTGGGGGGTATGAGGTGGGGGTATGACTCGAGATCTGGGGTATATCACGGCGTGGGCGAATGCTCGTACCGCTTTTCGAAGTATTGATACTAGCACCAGCTCGTATGTTCGTACCAAGAACATGGGGCTTGTTCTCGAAAGAGGAAACGGATGTGCCAGAATCGGATATGTAACCCCGTAAGAACTTTTTATGTTACACATGACGACCTTGAGGGGTCAGGTGTCACGCCGAAAATGAATGGACTAAATTCCAAAGAGCGACACCGCATTAACTGGTTTACTAGAACGCTCTTTCTGTCTTGCTTGAACTCGATTCTGCAAAATTTTCTGGCACAATGAGGAGCAAAACGGGAGAGCTAGTAGACTCAAACCAAGCCTTTCCTATTCTGACCTTATTGTGCCAAATCATTTGACAGAATTGAGGTCAAACCAGGTTAGATAGGCAGCCTCATATCCCACTTACTGCGGTAGTCGGTTCTTTACAGCGTTGAGTGAACGACTTATGAAAGAGAAGACTTACCCAGGTCAGAACTCCATAAACTTCTTCCGTGGCCGAGGTTACAACAACTCCCAATATACCGGACAAAGTAACCAAGACGCAAAGGCCAACGGCTTGGGTCCAAAATACCTGTTTAGGGTATTTTGCATATCGTGTGAAATCGGGCATGTTCAACGCAAGTGTAGCTTTTGGACCTATGGCCGTCGTTACGCACTGGAAGAATACAACAGCTGCCGGAGTACCATCCTTGATTTGCATGCCCCTACTAAAGGTAGGTCCAAATCCCTTTGCTAAGATGATATTAGTGTTCATCCAAAGGTGGAATTTGGTAGAACTTACCAGCAACAAGAGCCCAGATAAAAAGCGTCATGCCAAATATCGGCATGATTATGGTCTTGGCCATGAATACATATCTTAATTGAGAGACATGTAGATACAAGATCGGTAATTGAATGATGATGAATAAAAAGAAGCACAACAGCTGAGCTGAGGTTACATGCGCACTAGCAGGAATATGATTGGGGAACGTGGTGAAAGACGGCCATATAGCTTCGAGCATAGACTGAATGCATTGGCCGCCCTGAAAACTCTGCGTCCCAAACCCTTTTCAGTTGGTTAGTAAGTCTTTGCATGCTTTTGTCAATATTAATAGAACTTACAAATAGCGGCAACAACTCCTCTCACAAACACGGCAAAGTAAGCTCCATATATCCCGAATGTCGATCTCATTAAGACAGGGAAGTTGATGCCATAAACACAGCCAACGTATCCGTTTGCCATTGCGGGGATGCAGACCAGCAGGTGGCCTACGAGGACTGCGACAATTGCCAAGCCGGGACTCAAGCCTTTTGTGATTGACGACGAAGCAACCTGGTACATTGAGATGCTAAAGGCCTCTGCAACCCAGAAACCTAGTAGAGAAGGCCAGGTCCATTTCCTCTCTTTCGAGTCGAATGGGACAGGATCGAGATCCTTATTGGATGAAATTCCATTTGGCCTGGTTGAAAAGGCGCCGGGTTCGGAATGCAGTCTGAGTCGCTCCATCATCCTGGGGGCCATGTTGGTGGCGTGAATGGGAAGGCGGGCGGCTCGTGTAACTATTCGCAATACAGAAGCGAATTCACTTCTTGTAGAGTTGAGAAATCCACAGAAAACAGGGAAAAAGACAGCGCCCTCATGCAGAAGAGGGGAACGCAATGGCACGTGCTGATAGGCAATCGATAAGATGTTGATCGAGTGTTGGTGTTTTTGACGTGATGTTCGTTGTGGACCAGTTAAAAAAGCACAAGCGTAAGGCCGAAGTTCTCTTCTCCAAAACGCCCATCGTGACTCCCCAAACAACACGTACTGGACGTGTGCTTTTCAACATCCCATTACCTCTCCCCTCCTTCACCACCCAGACTCCTCTTTTGTGGTCGAAGCATCGAATTGGACGTGTTATGGTGATATGGTATCTCGCTGGTATCTTGGTGCGATAGGTGGTGGGTCGTGGTATCTAGGTATCTTTGTTCCCCGACTCCCCATCTTCCCCAGGCTCTCACAAGTGGATACAGATGAGTTGGGCCACCGCGTCTTGGTGGTGCTGATACTTGGTCTGCCCGGTGGCCGGCAGCTTCCCAGTTGGCCGTCAATAGGTCTATGGGTTGCCGTCAGATGTTGGTGGCGGGCGAGTGAGGGAGGAACCTGGAGCTTTGCCCTTGGAATGCTTCCTGCTGGAGTTCCCAGGAGCACGGTTCACGTCGGGACAAGTGCAGCTCGATTACGTGATGTGCAGGGGCCACCAGCTTGGGTCGTGCAAGCCAACAACGTCAATGAAGCATCCATGAAGCATCCATCCATATACAGCAACATGCAAAAGCCCCTCGCTACCGTCCAGCCATGAACGAACGCCCGGCCACGAGCTCGATAGGATCCCTGACCCAGCTGTGCAAGGAATCGATGACATGGGAGCCACATTGAGTTCACGGGCGATCGTCCACTAGTACCACTACTTGAACCCCCCAGTTCGCTGCACTCGAAAGGTGTGGTGGATATAAGGGCCAAGCTGTACGTACAGTATCACCAGTTTGTCCTGCTCGGATATAACTGTTACTGTAAATGGGGAAGGTACAGTTGGAGGCAGATTCCACGGCAGTGGCTCCTGCCAGAGCGTCACGGCGACCATCAGTGTATTATTAATGGGGGCCAGCCCCCAAACCCCCTGGCTCGCTGCGCTCGAAGAGACGGTGAGGATATACTAAGGTCTTTCGTTGCTGTTTCCCCATGCTTCAAGAGCGCAGCTGGGACAGCCTCCACGGCAGTGGCCCCCGGAGGGCCAGCGGAGCGTCAGTACAGGCCCCTTATTCTGCCCCATAAGGCGACTCAGCACGGCGACGGCGGCGGCGGCATGCAGAGTCTGGCCGATCAATAGTTCCTCCCAGATCTTTGAACGCACGCCGTACAAATGCCTATGATGTCTGATGTGCCCCTGCTTGCCTGCGAACTGGAAGTACCGGTACCATCTCATCACTGCTCCAGCCGTGGCAGATGCTTGTCTCTTGCCGTCTCTTGGGGGTCACGGTACCAGCTGTCGGGGAAGATGGGGGTCATTGAACGTCATGGTGATGGCTACCGGTAGTCTTCCGAAAATCGCTCCCTATCGAGTACCCCCGTATGCTACCCTACTTCGTCGCGAATGGTAAGAACTGCAGCAGTGGCGTGTTGTCCTGACTGTCCAATGCATGAACTCAACTGGGGCTCATGCTCATCGTCTACTCCTCGGCTCATGTTCCTTTCGGTCCTCAATTCGATAGCAGGTTGCTCTACCTCCGCTCCCAGCCTTGGACATGCTCGTTTGCCATGCCACTCGCCCGTGGTGGAGGCGGGGGCCCCGTTGCAGAGAAGAAACGGCGGCGTTGCATGGCTGTCAGAAGGTTACCGGTAAAGGGTGGGAGTGCAGAAATGCAGAAGTGCCCCAAGTTCAGAATCATCTACCGCGGCTCGGCCACGCAATAGTGTGAAGAACACGAGCTCGAGGCAGCTCCTCACGATATCAACTTCTCCTTCAACGCCCACTCCCCTCTTCTTAGCAGGTCTTCTTAGCAGGCCTAGTGGATCTGCGGCCATGCTATCCTACACCGTGGTATCGTTTCTTAGCCTATGTATCTGTAGGTGGGGGTTGCTACTCTTCCTTGTGCCCTTCCTGGCCTTGCGGCCCACGCTCTTATCAGTCCAACTATATCCGTTCCATACAATGCTGGATGTACCACAACAGTTGCCAGCCTTGCAGCCATAGCCAGACGTCGCCCGCTATCAGCCAATGGCCAGTTTTGAACAATCGATGAACTTTTCGGGCTTGATTCGGGACGCCATGTTTTGAATCTGAATTCTGATTGAGTGAGAAAACAAGCCTTGCCTTGAATAGGCTTTTTGTGGCGAGCCATTCGCTTCTCGCTCAGTGAAAGAGGAAAAAGCGGGGCCTAAAAATGACATTTTATTCTTGAGGAAATGACAGAGAAGTGATAGTATTACACGGAGCCTCTTGCCTACTTTGCGAGTTGCGGTTGCCTGATGATGAACTACTTAACGGCCAATTCACTTTGATCGAGTCGAAGCCCGTTTTCCATCATTTCACTTTCATCTTTTCTTTTAAATACTGCAACTTCACTACGACTTCGCTTTCCAACTTCACTTTTCATCCTCATCACAAAATGACACCAATGATGCTCGAACGTCCGTTCCCAGAACAACCTGTTCTGAAACATAATCAGATTTGCTCGGACTCGACAGTAGTGCCATCGGACAAGGCTTCACAGAGGATCAAAGACTTGTGGTGGCTTCATGGCCACCCTCATTCGAAACGCTACTCCAATCCCAAGCTCACCAGCCTCGCCGCTTTGGTGCGACATGATGGTTCTGCCTTTCGAGGACAAAAAGCTTTCCTATATCCAGTTTCTGAAGCCACAAATACACCGTATAGGTCTATGACTTGGGACCAGTTCGACAACGTCACCGAAATTATTGCATTGGCATATGCCAATCACCTCCAGAAAGAGCTCTCCGAAGCGAATTCTACACAACAACAACCTACCGTGGCTTTGCTTGGTACCGGAACAACACTCGAGTACTTCTGTACCGAACTAGCTCTTCAGAAGTTAGGTGTGAGGGTGCTTCTCTTGGCCGAATCAAACGCTCTGAGTGCATTGCACCATCTACTAAAGACATGCCACGCGTTAGCCATCATCACCGATTCCAAGAACAAAGATGTAAACACGAATGGAGTTCGGAAGTTACCTATGATTGATGTGCTTCCGGCCAGTTCCGCTCCAGATTACTCGGATCTCGATTCTGTCAAATTTCAAGACTACGGGGATATCTGGGAAAGACATACCTTTATAATTCACTCTTCCGGCTCTACCGGTATGCCAAAACCAATCATACATACGAATAGAAGCATGATGCTTATTGCAAGGATGTATCGTTTGTTCCAGGAGTTTAGCATTGAGAACTGGTTCTTACTCTTTCCCCTGTAAGTCAGCTTACTTACCACTTCTGGCACCGGCTAACGGCTAACATGCATAGGTACCATATCGCTGGCATCTCCATAGCCCTATCAGGATTGCCAAACGGCCAAATTCTATCATTTCCTCCATTGATTTGGCCCCCATCATCTTCTAGCCTATTCGCCGCCTGGAAGACACTGTCTTCAATAGGCTATCCGGTGGACTGCGTTCATTGTGCGCCAACCCTAATTGAGAATATGTACGAGTACATCACTGAAAATGGAAACGATTTTACTCCGCTTGCATCATTACAGATTCTTCAGCCGGGTGGAGCGCCACTTTCCGATAGTATCGTCAAAGCCTTGACATCACATGGCGTCAACGTCAAAACTACCTATGGAAGCACAGAAATTGGACCACCATTTCGTTCGATGCCCCACACTCGCGAAAATCCAAACTGCTACTCGTTCCGAAATTTATATCCCGATAATCCACATTTGGAAATGGAAGAGGTAGCAGCAGGAGTTTACGAATGTGTCGTTCACAAGGGGTTCGAGCTGGCTGCAGACTTATGGCAAAGCACTACCGAGTCGTACCGGACCAATGACCTCTTCATCCAAGAACCTCCCGGAAGCGGATTTTTCGTGCTCCAAGGGAGAAAGGATGACATTCTAGTTCACTCCAATGGCGAAAAGACCTCTGCTGGACCCTTGCAACTTGACATACAGACATCATCAAAGCTTATCAATAGTGCATTGGCTTTAGGTTCCTCTCAGCCCAACGTCAGTCTATTGGTAGAGGTCCGCGATGAATATGATCCAAGTGATAATCACACCAAGGCCAAAATATGGGAGGCTGTTCAGAAAGTCAATTCGCTATATCCAAAGCACTCACAAATCGTGGAGTCTATGATATACGTTTTGCTAAAAGGCAAGAAGCTTCCCGTTACACCAAAAGGGAATGTTAAGCGAAAAGAAGCAATGCAGCTCTACTCCAAGGAAATCAATCAGCTGTACTCGAATGATATTCCACAAATCACACCATCTGGACTAAGTCCTGATGCGGTGGGAGAATATATTCGCAACCTTCTTGCATCTCTTTCAAATACTCCATCCTCCAAAATCCACGGTTGGACAACTCTTTCCGAACTTGGAATCGACTCTCGACTAGCTCTTTGCCTCAGATCATCCCTCTCATCACGTCTCAACCGCCATATATCCCTCAGCGCCATATTCGAGAATCCATCCGTCAGCAAATTGATCTCTTACTTCTGTCAACTACCTTCTCGCTCAAACACTCCTTCCACAATCGAACAGCCTTCCTCGACCGAAGTTATCCATCGCATAATTTCCAAATTAGAAGCAGAATTTAGATCGTGGCCGCAAAGTCCCAACCTCATGTTCCCACTCGTTCAAAGAGAGACCATTCTCCTCGCCGGCTCTTCTGGCTCTTTGGGCACGGCGCTCCTTGAAGTCCTCTCCACATCTCCACATGTTGAAAAGATTTACGCTATGGTACGAGGACCCAATCACCTCGTCAAACTGAAATCTGCGTTACAGAATCGTGGTATGGATTCGTCGATTCTTGACACGGGAAAGATCGAGGTTGTCAATTTCAGCATGCAGGATCCGTTGCTGGGTCTTGATCTGGAGAAATACGCCGAGTTGGCGAAGAGTGTCACGGTTGTGGTGCAGAATGCGTGGAAGATGGATTTTAATCTGGGGGTTGAGGAGTTTGAGGGGGATTGTTTGAGGAGTGAGTTTTCCCGATTTTCAATTCGACCCTTTCTCTAGCTGTATAAAGCAGCGGGACGCAATATTCAGCTACCTCGCAAACTTTCGTATGCTCCCTAACTGAAACAAATAGATACCATGTCCCTCCTCCGCTTCTGCCTCGCCGGTCGCCCAAAACGTCTTGCGTTCACTAGTAGTATCAGTACTTGCATGGGACCAGGGCAGACATCTCCTACTGTGCCGGAAGAACCGATGGGTTCAAATGTTGATGTCGCGTTATCTACGGGCTATGCGCAGAGTAAATATATCGGTATGCCTTCCCACCCCCTTCTCCCTCAAATTTGCTGGTACCATGCTAACTGGGAATCAGTGGAGAGGATAACGCAAACTGCAACGGAGATGCTGGGTATACCAATCCATTTACTTCGTGTCGGTCAACTTGCGGGTTCAACGAGGACGGGATGTTGGAATGTTAATGAGATGTGGCCAGTTTGTTTCCCCTACCCTTCCCCTCCCCCTATCTCACTTTTCTCGCCTAACAAACCCCACCTAGATCCTCTTCGCAACCTCCCTCCACCCCTCCATCTCAGCCATCCCCTCATTTCCACATAAACTCGTCGATTGGATACCTGTTAATATCGCTGCGGCTACGATTGCGGATATTCTCTTGCAGTCTTCCACGGCCAAAAAAATTGGGAGTGAGGAGTCGTTGCCTAGTCCGCCTTCGACCCCAACCTTGACCTCGACGGAAAACAATGCCAAATACGAAGTCCATAATATCACAAACCCCAACCCTATCACCTGGCCTACGCTCATTACTCTCTTTCGGAACGCAACGGGGATGAGCGAGGAGACGTTACCGGCTGTTGGTATAAAAGAATGGGTGGGTCGATTGAATGCTGTTGCTGAGCGTAGCGACGCGGTTGCGGGAGATGTTCCTGGATTGAGATTATTGCAGTTTTTTGAGAATATGGCAGAGGAAGGGGATGAAGAGAGTAAAGTCTTTGACACCACGCAGGCGAGGAAAATCAGTCGTGCACTTAGGGATTGTGGACCGTTTTGTGGGGAGTGGATGCAGGGGAATGTGGGGGTTTGGAGGGAGAGGGGCTTTCTGAGGTAGATGTGGGGGAGATGGGTAAACCATAAAGCGGGGGGGAGGTTGGTGGGGGAGGGCGAGGGGGGGTGGTGGTGATGGGGATGTAAGGGGCGACGTAGGCCGTTAGTGAGAGGTGGCGTGAGGTGGTGAGAGGCGGCATGAGGTAGTAAGCATGGACTTGAGAATCGGGAGTTACGGATGGGAGGCAATCTGTTAGCAAATAGATAAAGACCTAGAGAGCGTTGATCTTAATATCGATGATTTCCTCACTTCCCCTCCCTTTTCACTTTTTTTCATCTTAGACAGCATCGAGAAAAAGGCAAAGAATTTTCGTTCATTTTGAACAACTACGAATTATCTTTCTGAGAGGGATGATAGGGTAACCTGGGTATGAGGGAGGTTTACGACTGGGTGGTAGGGGAGTGTTGAATGGAATGGAGTGGGGGGTTTCAGGGGGTCGTGGGGGAAGTTGGTAAGAATAATAGTAAATAATAAATAATAAACTGCGTTAAAGGGTATTTCTAATACAAACCAACCTTTCTAGCCTAATAATAAACACTCCATTATTATCTTCGTCAGAATATGATTGTCTGCGAGCGAATTTGGGCGAAAATTCAAAAATGTTGTTGTTGTTGTTGTTTGAAATTTAACGTCTGGCACGAATTTAATCGGCGGGAGCTCCCAAAGGCTACGAAGACGTGCTAAGCTAAGACTATGATA
>QYAP01000325.1:0-44542 GCA_003988905.1 Hymenotorrendiella dingleyae
ATTTGTTATTGATTTTTAAAGTTGAGGGTAGGAAATTATGGTGGGGTCGCGGATCTCGCTTAAAGTGTGCGACGAGCTATGGCCCCAACTCTTACATTTTCAGAATTAACATTGAGATTTCTTAACACGGCAGCTAGTTACTCCAGTCCCGAACCTCTACAATGGAACAGAACATCGTGAAATCATACATCGCTTTCCTCTTTCTCCTCAGTCTTTGCCTTTGCCTCTGCCTCATCTACAGTCTTCCCATCCGCATCCCCATCTCCCAAACTCATCTCCTCATCCTCCTTCAATTTTTTTTCCGGTCCACCGATTTCTTCCTCGGCTTCTCGCTTTGGTGTGCTGGGTTCAGGCTGCTCTATCATTTCTGCATCTTCATCGGTGATGGTTTCTGCCTTTCTTCCCACCGCAGCATCGACGTCAATGCCTTGAGCATCGATTCTAGGGCCAGACTTTTGAGTACCGGTAGATTCGGGCTGTGGACCTGTATCCTCTAATCCTATCTCCTCTGGTCCTCTAGCGTGTGGAATCTCGTCTTCCTCTCCAAGTCCTTCGGGATTTCCTCTGTTGCCAGATAGTTGCGTAGCAGGTACTACACCAGCCTTCTGCTCTTGACGGAGTAATTCTCCTTGTGTGATACCACCTTCTGCTCTCAAAGCCGCAACTACGCTAGCTTGCTCATTTTGAGCCGCAGCGATGGCCATGGGATCTCGTGTTGATGATATTCCGTTGACGGAAACGGTCACTGTTTCGATGCCACCTAATCCATTGGGACCTTCTATCATTTCTGTGCTCTCCGTTTTGACTTCCCCTTCAAGTGGTGAGTGGGAACCACCGGAGTGTTGAGAGCCACCTCTGCTTTTGTTGGTAAGCCATGGTATGGGTGTAAGCAGAGCTCCTCCTAGACTTTCATCGGATCCTAATGAAGCCTGTGCCGATGATGTAGTTGCATTGCCCCATGATATCGAGAGAGGATCAACGGTCCCGTTTGAAAGAACGGATGCGCTTGATGGGTCTGGAATTGCTGGAGGAAGAGGAAATACGTTCGCGCTGGATGTGACGTGTACAACGCGGTCAACAGCGTGGAGGTATGAGGAGAGCGTGCGGTAGTGTTGCCTTGGATAGAGGAGAAGTTCGGCGAGTCGTTGAATTGTATGTGGTGGGTATTTTAGGAAAAGTGACTGAATGGTGGTTTTTATGGATTTGATAAGACTCTCTGGTGTAGGCGCCTGGATACTTTGGGATTTTCGAGGCTTTGGAGGAGCATTTTCTTTATTTGTTGAATGTACTGAGCTTGCGCTGCGCTGACTCGAGGATTCGGTATTTGCGATTTGGCTTGGAGGCGAGGAGGGTAATGGATCCGAGGAGGGTGGCTGGGATGGTAGAATGGGCACCTTGGGAAATTCGGTCTCTACGATCTGTTTTTGTTAGAACTTAAAGAAGAATTTGGGGTGAGGATGAGCATATACCTTGTCCAGTCGCGATATCAGGCGCAAGACCAAGGCTGGCCATTGTTCACTAGAGCTTGTTAGCTACGGCATACGGCGTGCTAGATACTTGTAGATTTACTAGTCCATTGAATTGCCATCAGCCAGATTCTTCAAGACTCCATCGTCGCCGTCGAGAGCCATCTTGGACGTTTGCGACGAGGCTTGAAATTGGATGTTGCGCGCGGGATCTTTGAGAAGATTGACGCGCAGCGTCCAAAAGACGGGTAGCGCAACGAAAGAGATGAGCGCTTCGCAGACAAGAGAATTGCGATAAAAAGCCGATCAACGCACTACCGATGGAATAGAGAAGCTTTTTGTCACGGTATTGCTTGCTCGTAGACCCCTCCAAAGCGCGAATCGTCAAAAGTCGCGCCTCGGTTCCGCGAGGCTGCAACTTGAGATGCCAAGCCGTCTGTCCAACCAAAGCTTGAGAAATGAAGGA
Source organism: Hymenotorrendiella dingleyae (assembly GCA_003988905.1). Taxonomy (NCBI): domain Eukaryota; kingdom Fungi; phylum Ascomycota; class Leotiomycetes; order Helotiales; family Helotiaceae; genus Hymenotorrendiella; species Hymenotorrendiella dingleyae. The sequence goes on from QYAP01000325.1 coordinate 1,933, forward strand.
GCACTCTATCGCACTAGGTCTTTTTGACGGATGGCCGAAGTACGTTGCATTTATTCTCCCGGTCAATTCTATACAGTAATACGACATCAAAATCGAGAGATCTGGGTGCTCATGGGGCTTCAATTGCTCTGTTCAAGCTTCTCCGATTCACTCTCGTTAAGACTCTCCCAGCAACTCGCCCGGCTTCCGAAGAGCAAAGCGGAGCTGGAGCCTGGAGGCGCATTCACGACTTCCACGTGATGTCCTTCCCGATTAGTCTAGCTTGCGCACAGACCATCTAGGCGAGTATATAGGTAGGTTCTTCGAGCCCTAAAAATCTTTTCCTTCTTCATACTTACCTTCTTGAACAACCTGGCAGCTCATGAATTGCCATTGTGCAGAACGAGGTCTCCATTGCACATCGGGGCACCGAGATCTGTCCAGTATGCTTCGGTATCCTGGTCGGGGGAATTTTTGATTGCAACTCCCTATGGGAAACACTTTTTTTCATTGAGATTCTTGGCTTCGTGCTGGGACTTGAAGAAGAAGAAGATGAAGGCGAGACGAAAGGGTGCGACGGCCACTTTGCGAATGCCCTACAGCTTGCGCCTTGATCTGCGCTGTACGGAGTATTGCTGGCACCAAAGCGCGCATCACAGCAAGCTCTTCAAAGGCGCGATGATGGATCTATCGTGGTGATGGCGAGCGGAAACCTCGTCCTGTGGCATAAAGATTTCGAGCATGTAAAGATGGACAAACGGCGGGGATTTGACACTGACAGCGACGTAAATAGAGATGAGGTTGTGGACGAACCATCCGATCTACCACATGAATTCTCTTCAAAGACAAGCGTTGAGCCCTGAAACTTCATTTTGGAGGCATTCCAAACATTTCAGTCGATCATGTCAAACCATGCTGCTCCCCCAGACCGTTGATATTGCAGTGTACCGGTAGGGCCGCAGCACGTTCGCAGAGCTAACCACAACCGACTCACCGGAAAGAGCAAATATGAAGCTAAAGCAAGCTAGATCTCGGAGATATCTGAGGCTGTGAGGTCTCTTCTGCCCAAACGTGGCTGTACTACTACTACTCGAACTACCGCACCAGGAGTCTAATGTTTTGGTGTTTTGAAGGCTCTGCAGACATTCTGCCACAGAAACATTGAATTCTTAGCCAATTGGGTGGTAATCTTACGTCAAGAAGTAACTCGGAAGGTAGAATTGGACGTGATTTACGAATCCCCACCAGGACTCTTGAATGGCTGACCCGGCGGGCTCTTGCTGACGGCCAAGGACGGCTTCAATTTGAGGAGAATTTGAGAGTTCTTGTCGTGCCGCGCACCCACCGAACCACAGACCGCCAGCCCAAAAGCCGTTGATAGACATCAAAGCCTGCCGCGGATCAGTCAGATTCTTGGAAAATCTTCGACTTCAAACTCATACGTTTGAGCAGAGCCTCTGCTAGTCCGAACACGTTTATGCCATACCGGTACCGTACTAATTGGTTTAGAGCGCCACCCCCTCCCGTTTTTTATCTCATTGTGCCAGACCATTAAAGAGAATTGAGGTTATCGGGAGAGTTTCTTTCACGAACAAACCCTCTCCCGAAAACGGAGCCTCTGTTATTTTGACCCTTCTTGTGCCAGTGTATTTAAGAGAATAGCAGTTTACTACACTACTACAGTACGTACCGTCAAGTCAGTCAAGTCAGTCAAGTCCTGCTGGCTGTCTGCAGCACCGTCATTTCTCGTGATACTTGGTGGTGAACGGAGCTCAGCCTCACTCCCGGGCTCTGCCCACTGCCCAGGCTGCGCCTCGCCAACCCTGACAAAGAAGCTGGCCGGCACAGATTTATATAAGGATTACATGGCCAACATGGCTTAGGATGCAAATGTTGGGCAAACAAACAAGTTTTGCCATGATTCACGATCACTAAGACCTACCTCGCCGTCGTTGACACTCGATCTGCTGCTGCTGCGACCATCTTCGAACCATTAACCCCCTTGAGCGCTGTCTTTCCAAATATACCTCTGATCAGCATCACCTGCAGCGCCTTACGAAGTCAAGGCTCCACTGCTCACCCACCCACTGGCACGCTGCCCTCTAGCGAATACCCCGGCTCGACTAACATCAGCCAAGCTCCGCTCCGGCGACCAGAGGACCAGCCCTTTGGGTGGACACTGAATAGCGAGATTCTTTCTTCGCCAACCCCAACACCTCTCGTGCCACCCACTTCTACCACCTCATTCCCATCTCCAACCACTCCTCGACCCTTCACCCTCCACCCTCCATTCTCCCCCGACTTTCGTTCCTAGTATTCCCTACGCCGACTCGACTTTGTTCCTTTTCCTTCGTTTTTGCCTACACAACACCACCACACCACCACCCACCACTACCGCCCTCCCGTCCCGTACCGCCGCCGCCGCAGTTGACCGACGGCCCCTTAGCGAACAGGAATCACCCCCAAGACCTCGCCACGACATTTGGTGTTTCACGCTCGTTGCAATCACCATATACCCCCTACGAACAGAATCCATTGCAAATACCGACGAGACCAAAGCTCCATCAACTCCAGACCTCCAGATCGACCTTCCTGGTCGTATTCAAGCGCTCGTAATTTTGACTTCCAACTTCATCTGACACTTCGACCCATCGTCCCATCGTATCCGATTATTTCAACAAAGCGTTCATCGCTATACCCAGCCCTCTGTTCACCACTCTTCTCCACGACGTAGCTCCTGCGGCGAGCAATCATCGCCATCGTGGCTTACAGGCAGGAATCGAGGAGCAGTCTCTTGCCCGGCTCGGACGCATATATGGGAGGATACTTTAATAGAGAAGGACTCGCGACAGAAGACAACCGACCACTCGGACGAAGAGGGATGTACAAGTAAGCAGTGGGAAGCAATTGGCATCATCGCGCCACGTTCTAATAATTCTCACAGACCAAATTCTACCTGGACCTGGGCCTTCTTAGGAGTGACCTTTGCCCAGGCGATTGTTGTGCTGGCAATGGAATTGTATGCCTCTCTCCCTACAGTCTATCGATCTCAATACTAATCTTTCGACCTAGATATATTTTTGCCAAGTTTCAAGAAAGTCTGGTAGATGGCCTTAAAGCGATACCTCAAGTAAAGACGATTCCAACCTACCTCACGCTATTCATTTTCGGTTTCGTTTACCAATTAGTCTTGGTTTACGACTCATTGCGATTGAAGAACACGATTCAAGTCATTGGACTATGCATGTACAATGGTGGAATGCTCATCTATGCGGCTATCCAATATGATCAGGTCGACAGAGCAATTGCCTATCTGCAGGCTTCCAGCCCTCAGTATATTTTAACGTCCAACCCAATATGGGAGGATATCAAACCCCTCCTTTTGGCCGTCCCTTGTATAATCGCATTTTTCTGTCTGGTGATGTCTTTCGTCGCATGGAAATTGTACGATGAGTTTGCCTGGACGATTTACAAGCACATCAGTGCAGACCTTCGCATGAAGAGAAGGTTCTTGACCTATCAGGTAAATATCCTAGGCTGCGTTTCTTAGCTTCAATCACTGATCAGATAATAGGTTTATATCGCTTTGCTAAAGTTCGATTTCTTCTTTTTCCTGGGCTTTACAGTACAATTCCTCGTCATCGTCACCGGCAAAACCGATGCGGAACTCGGATTAACCATTGCCGCCATTCCAATCACAATTCTCATTCTAGTCATGTCAGCTTGGTGGGCTCGAAGGGAGAACAAGTTTGGAATGATCTTCTGTATAGTCACCTTCTTCTGCGGGTTGGCATACTTCATCTTCAAGCTTGCACGAATGTACGAGACGGGACACGAACAATTCTACCTGCCCGTCCGCAAGAACCTTACCAGTTTCGCCTGCCTTACCATTCTTTTGATCATCCTCACAATTATCAACGCATTCGCATGCATGATGAATTTCAACAAGGGATTGAAGCAACACGTCATGACACGCAAGATTGGTGATGAGGATCAGGAGAAATTGGGGCCAGGAATGGGTAACAATACTGAATTGCCCGACATGAAGCCAGGGCATGTACCAGCCTCGAGTCGAATGACAATCGATTAAAGGGTTTTTGCGAATTTGGAATATGGTGCATTTGGGATGGACATGCTGTAGGATTTCATATACTGGAACGAAAAAAGATGACGATTCTTTTATACTATGTTTTGACCAGCGGCATATCAGGATTCGGCTGGCTTTCATACCCGGGGCGTTAGGAAATGCGCGATGGAGTTTGAGGTGCTACACGCTACACTATCCGGTTGGATGAGGGAAGCATTGAGTGCAATCTCATCATGAATTGAGCGACTTTGGGCTTTTGATCCTAATTACTTAAATAAAATCTCTTTGAATTTACAACTTGATGAAAAGTGTAAGTGATGAGAAATCCACCTATACTAGTCCACCCATCTAGTCAATACAAGGGATTAATTAATCGGGTTCCTAATCCGTTAATATTTAATAATAAGGTGCTCGAAGAGTTAATATTCGGAGATTAACTCTTCGAGGGCTAAAGGGTTTATATTCATTAATTACTTGGAAATCATATTTATAAGAATATTAATTAATTAGAATTTATACTTATTAACACATGGGACCCAGAGCAAGGCTACCGCGGCTCCCCCCGCCATGTCAATTTTGGTGGCCGAGGTTGACCTCCACACTTCTCCGCATCTTCCCCAGATTATAAAATCACAACCTACAAACCTCAAGCTGAAGTTTGTCACTTCCCTTTCTTTGTCTAGTCTTGATTTTCTAGCAAGACAAACTTCTCTACATCACTTACCTTGATTTCCTTCTGGCTTAGTTCTCATTTCCCACCTGTCATTATTCCATCTAGAGGGCTCCACGAGTGTCTTGCTCTATACACAACCACCAAACTCCATTCATTGCACGATAGGACTGAACCACCGTCGCAATCATGGCTTCCCTCCCAAAGTCCTATTCCGAAATGCCCTTCGAAGATATCCGCCTCTCCCATGTTCCTGCCGAATCTCCCTCTCCTACTCCAGTTATCCTCATCACGCTCTACCGGCCAGGGAAACATAATGCCTTTACATACCCCATGACGCTCTCTCTCGTCCGGGCCTTCACCCTCCTCTCCGCCGACCCCCGAGTCCGTTGTATCGTCGTAACGGGACATGGCGGCGGTATATTCTGCGCAGGTGCGGACCTCGAGCTTGGGTTCGCGTACACCGACGACACGATCCAAACACATCGAGATGGAGGCGGACAGGTTTCTCTAGCTATCCACCGCTGTACGAAGCCCGTCATTGCAGCGATCAATGGAAGTGCAGTAGGCGTAGGAATCACAATGACTTTACCCATGAACATCCGTGTCGTGAGCGAGAAAGCAAAAGTCGGCTTCGTCTTTGCCCGCCGCGGTCTCATCATGGAAGCAGCATCCTCCTTCTTCCTCCCCCGCCTCATCGGCTACAGCAAAGCCCTCCACCTCGTCACCACCGGCTCCGTCTATCCCGCCACCCACCACCTCTTCTCCGACCTCTTCACCGAAATCGTCCCCGAAGCCCAAGTCCTCCCCAAAGCTCTGGAAATAGCTGCAGATATTGCGGCAAATACGAGTAACCTAAGCACCCATCTGAATAAAGATCTGATTTGGAGAAATCCTGGGACTGCAGAGGGGGCGCATTTGCTGGATAGTAAGGTTATTCTGGAAATGTTTTCGGGGGAGGAGAAGAGGGAGGGTGTGAGTAGTTTTATGGAGAAGAGGAAGCCGGAGTTTAAGGGGAATGTTGCGACGGATGCCCCGAGTGCTTGGCCTTGGTGGGAGGGGGTTGATACCAGGGAGCCTGCGAAGGCGGAGGATGTTTTTGGGGGGAGGGAGAAGAGTAAGTTGTAGGTTTGGATTGGTTGGGTTAGAGGTACATTGGTGGTATAGGATAGATATTGCCAAATACTACTAGCATAGCACACTTCTTCTTCTTCACCTCCTTAAATCTCAGACTCAACCTTGAATTCATGTCAACAACTGATCTGATATTCGATTCTTATATGATAACTGATAGGTCGCGCTATCATGCACGTCTTATCGCTACAATTGGTCAATCATCCCACCTTACATAACCTACCCCACCTCTTCACTTCACCTCACCTCACCTCCACCCTACAAACCCATTTCTCGCCCAATTCACAAATCTCTCATCTATCTTAAAGCTCACGAAAAAGGAAATTACTTAATGGGCCAGCAAATCTCTCAAGCCTCGCCAATCTCGGAAACCATGCCTCAAAAAGAAGTCGTCCTCACGAAGAACTCGCCGGCTCCGTTGCCGTTTTATAGTCAGGCTATTAAGTGTCAGGGTATGGTTTATTGTTCCGGGAGTGTGGGGAGTGAGTTTTCTTTTCCTTTTTTTGGTGGTGGTTTGGGGAAGATGTTTGTGTTAGCCGTTGATGAGGATGGGCTTTGAGCATGGATTCAAAAGAGAGGCTAGCGCTTTTTGATATAAGATGGTTGGTTGATAAGGGGAGCTAATGAGGTGTTTGTGGTAGTGGATCCTGTTACGAATCAGCTTGTTGGGGGGGCTGTGGGGGATAGAACTGTAAGTCTCGAGAGAGAGGTGAAAGGGAGGTGAAAGGGAGGGGTTTGGGGGTGTAGGGTAAGGGAGAGAAGTAGCTATCATGCTGATAGACCATTACAGGAACAAGCTCTCAAAAACCTCGCTGCGGTTCTAGAAGCTGCTGGTAGTTCAATTGATAACGTCGTCAAAGGTACGACCCCTCTTCCCTCCCCCGCTTCCTCCATCTCAACTTCTAATCCCCAAAAAGTCAACGTGTTCCTCTCCACAATGGACAACTTCGCTGCCATGAACCGCGTCTACTCAAGCTTCTTCGCCAAAGACCCAAAACCCGTCCGTACCTGCGTCGCGGTCTATCAGTTACCCCTTGGCACCGATGTGGAGATTGAGTGTATTGCGCATTTGTAAGTAAGTATTTGGATATTTCGGTCTGAAAAGTGGGACTGGGATGAGGTGAGTGAGGGAGAGAGGAGATCTTGGCTGATTTGGGGATTTTGTTGCATGTAGGTCTGAGGATAAGGCGAAGTTATGAGGGAGTTAAGGTTGGGTAGGTATTTTGGGATGGAGAATTGGAATTTGGAAGGGCTTGGGTTGAGGGGGGAGTAAAATGTGCTTGAGATGAAAGGATCGAGTTGGCAAGTCAGAGATGAGGAATGAGCGTTTACTAGCTAGTATGATTCTTTTTCTTTCCAAATTTTTGGGCATTACAATGGACACTTCAAAAGTTTGGAACACACACCACAGTTTGGGACTTCATTTTTTGATATTTGTCAATTTTCTATGTAAAACAAACGCAATAATGATGTTTGGTATTCTTCGCGGACTGACTGTGCAACTTTTGGCAGCGGAGCGATCGAAATTGATGGCGCGGCGAGCGTGAGTGAGTGTTGAAAAGAGCCTGGCTACGGGTGGTGCTCGTATTGATTGGAGAATTAAAGAGGTGTTGCATTGCTGAAAAAGAAATCGGTGCATCGTTGTAAAGAGGTCGGTTTCGTGTTGAGTGCCATACCGAGTCGAATGAGTTGAATCCAAAAAGTTTCCGTAAGCGCCATCCCATGCCATTGTATCAAATCCACCGCGACAACGACAGAAAAAACACTGCTTTTAAACTCTCAGAACTCCCAAACGCCCGCAGATACTAACGTGTCCCATCAAGAAAGCAGAAGAAAAAACACATGAATCCTTCGCTATCCCTGATCCCTACCCCCTAACAACCCTGGGCGAAGCGGTGATCGTTGCGAGAGTAGGCCCACATCTCCTCACCAGGCTTGAACTTACCCTTTGGGTCTTTGTCCTTATCCTCAATCATGGGGCTTCTGTTGCGCTGTCCATACATGAGCTGCTCCGCGTGTGTCATGGGGGCTTGACGTTCTTGAGTTTCACGGTCATAGCCATAGCGCTCGATATGCTCTTGTCTATCCAAATCAAGCCAACCACCCAAACGCATGATACCCTTGCGATCAGGCTTATTGGTGGTAGGACTGTCGAATTCATAGATCGCTAGACGGAGATTATCGTTGTTGAGCTCGCCGAATGACTTCTCTTCGAAAGCTACACCATTATTGATATCGGTGAGAGATGGAGTAGGGAGTTCGGGAGCTGGTTGAAGAAGCCATTTCTTGATAATTTGGCGCTTCTGGTACTTGAAGTGGTCCGTTTCGTTGTTAAGGCGTATAGTAAGCATACAACCGAAACACATGCGGCTACCGTCAGGGTTCCAGTGTGGCAGATTTTGTGTGTAGTGGAAGAAGATTCCTAGAATATCGACTTCGCAGGTAGAGCACTTCTCGACTTGGGTGGCCCTGTTGTATGATCATGTTAGAAAATTTTCTAAACCTGATTCTCTGTGTTCTTCACACACATTCACGTTGAAAAAAAAAACTTACCAGTCGCAGCCGTGAGGCCTATTTGGAATCTTGCTAGCGAACAAGCGTGGTTTGCCGTAATGGTCAGGATTGTGAGCCTCGACTTGCGCTGCAACCTTAATAAGAGTATTGCGGTAAACATTATTGAGGTAAGCGCCTTTTCTGTACTTGTTTTGTCTGTAGATTCTTGCCGCGAGCATTGACTGCTTGAACTTAGGATCCAAGAGAGCCGTCAGAGTTTCTTCGACTCTCCAGCAGGGACCGGCCTCGAGCCAGCGTCGGAAGCCGGTGTGCTTGCCAACAAAATCAATACCTTGGCTTCTTGCTTGAGGGATGATTTGGTATACGAGGGACCAGATGGCTAGGCATGAATCGCCATTCCAGTTGTCCCAGGTGACTCCAAAACCACCATGGGCGTGTAGGCTTCCAGGCTCGATTTCGGGACCAACGTGAAAGTTTGGATAGAAGTCTAGGTCAACCTGGTGCTCTCGCTCCTTTGGTCTGTCGGTCTTGATGATCTTCAGAAGATTCATAGCATCTCCAACGTGGATGAGCTGACACTTGTAAATGCCTAGACTGGTCAATTTTGGTAGTTGTGGGATGAAGATAGCCAGGAGATCTGCGGTGAGGAAGGGAACTCTATGCAACTGGATGTTTTGCAGATAAGTTGCTGTAGTTTCAATGGCTCGAGCGAAATACCGCATGGTGCTTAGCTGGTCGGCGTAATTGAATGGTGGAGCGGTACCGAATGGATCCCAGATGGGGGAGACGACAACACATGGACTGATTTTAGTGGGGTAATTGGGATCATACAACTTGTCGTTCTTACGTCTACCATCGCAGAAGTTGAAGTGGCCAGTAACGCTCATGTCCCACAGATCCTAGAGTTAAGTATTAGCTCATTGTGTCAAACACTCATAGAGAATGAGAAATGAGAATAGAAACGGGAGAGTGAGCATGGCAGGCACTTACAACATTCCACAACAACATGTCCGTAGCTTCTCTGCATGTTGCGCCGAATTTCCAAGCGGTATCATGATGCTTCAAGATGAGTTTCATGACCTTATCGAAGATCAGACCATTCTGGAAAAGCTTCGTAAACAGAAGGCAAGTCTGGTCGACATACTCAAGCTTAAAGCGAGGAGTAACTTTGCCATCTGTGTCAAGGGGTTGGTCAACAGGATTGAAGGCATATGGGCAAATTGTGAAACGTCGGCTTGGGGTATTAATCCAAGGCCAACCCTCCAAAGCCTTCTCGATGCGCTCTTGCTCAAGCTCTGCATCACTCTTCTGGGGAGTAGTATCAATCCATGCCTCTCTCTCTGCATTAGCAACTGCCTTGTGTGCTTCATCCATGTGGACATCCCAGTCAGGATCAAGAACTTCGATATTGTCGAAGAATTTGCGGGCCTCGGCTGGCGGAAGAAGGTCTATTGAAGGGTCGACTTTTGCGAGAGATTTTTGAATCATATTGGCTGTCTTGTTCTTCTTGTTTCGGGCACGCCTCGCCGCGTTCTTGCTTTGGTAAAGATTGGTAGGCATGATAGCGAGACGTCCGTTCGTTGTTGTAGCAAAGTATTCTGGGCTAAATCAGCTCATCGTCTCTGACAATAATAAGACAATGGGGACAAATGTGAAGCGAAGCTGAAGATGCATTCGTACGGTTACTTACATTTGCTCCAAAAGCTGGATCTCTTAAGTAAAAAAAGAGAATTGGGCAAGCTGTAGTCGATGCGCTGATGAGTGGGTGGCTGGCCGAGGTTGTTGGCTGATCGAAGTTGTTGATTGTTTGAAGTTGTGCTTCGAGGTCGAGGGCGAAGCTATTTGTACTACTCGAGGAAGAGTCAACAACTTCCCGATGCTCATGGAAGGGATAACCTACCTGTCTGAAGAGCGAAGGTTCAGCTTGCTGCGAACCGCGAAGATGTTGCTCTTTCTGTTCAGGATAAGAACTGAAAGAAAGCGCAATGGAGTGTGTCAAATGAAGGCAGCAGTGTGTGCGCTACTTTTTGAGGGCGAGAAAGAGGCGTTGTGAAGAAATAATTCTTGAAAAGGTAGGAGATGTGCCGATCCTGTTGAGGTGTGGGTCTTAAAAGCGGCTCGGAAGAGTCATTTGAAGAGTGTTGCTTGTGCCGAACCAATAGAACCGAAGAAGTGTTGAGTGCCGAAGTTTACTTTGAGGCCGAGCCGAAATTACTCTGCCGATTCACCACGTTGTTCTTACTTCTCTGCCTTACTGCCTTTCTTCAAAGGTGATATTACTTGGGAAAAGAGGGGTGAACTACGCTAATATCGCCATTTAACTTCAGGCAACCTTTTATCCCAGCAATATTTCATTCAGTAGACAATTTTGAAACACACAGTGTAGCAGAACAGATCATAAATTCCCTGAGTCATCCATGAATGCCTTACCCCATGCCCAAAAGTCAACGTGAAGTGACCAAGATGACTTGATCTGGAAGGTGAAGTTCGCAACAACACAGTATTTTGCGTAACGTCCCCAAAAAACAGCGTTCAAAGTTGAGGTTGTGAAGCTGATCTCGCAGACTGGTGACTGTGGATGGATCTTCAATGTACCTGCAGTGATTTTTCAAAACAATCTTCGGCGTTAAGCGAGATGGAAAGGGGTGAATGAGCGCGATCCCCCAAACACTTGAAAATCACTGTTAACCCCGATAAGCAACAGCAAAATGAGCGCGTGCGACTTGAACACAACGGGCCGTAGTTCTTATCGGCTGGAAGGGTTCTCAGATAATTTCGCGGTTGCTTGTTGTCGGGACAGCGGTGCTGAGAATTCTCTCCTATCCCGGCAATAAAACTCAATTTCACAACACTGCTTTCGGACACATTGAAAATATAGATCCAAGCACTATATTTCCAGAAAAAAAAATTTGTCACACAAACCATTGCTTGTTCAAAACCCTCTACATTACATTGATGGGGTTGATTTGAAGTGACCAAAACAGACGTCTTTCAAGCAGTGTACCAGCCCATAATTCAGTGCATGGAATTTTTCAGATCAGTATCAATGGCTGGTCGGTCTCCGACTTCGCGACTGCGCCGGAGTAGCGTCTAACATTACGTCAACATTGACTGCTCAGTGCTCTGCAACAACTTGAACAATGACGGCATAAACATTTCGCAGTGCCTAGAAACTAAGGATAACTTCTCCAACCCCATTCAATGCACATAAAAACTAAGCTTTGGCCTCACTTATTTCCATTGTACCGCATTAATTGGTTTAGAGCACCATCCCTTCCATTTCGGTCTCCATTCTCTTAAGTAGCCTTGCACAAACAAAATCAAAATAACAGAGGCCCCGCAAACAGGAGAGGCTTGTTTACAGAAGGAACTCTCCAATGAATATCAATTCTCTTTAACAGTCTGGCATAATGAGGTGAAAAAGAAAGAGAGTGTGGTGCTCTAAACCAATCAACATGAAAACTGCTGCCAGACACAAAAGCGAAAATAGAACCGCAAATCTCAGCGCAATTATACCATTGGGCAGAGCGCTCCTAGAACTCGAGGGACAAGCAAATCGCCCCTCACTTGATTTCAATGCTTTCAGCCAAGCAGAGCCTTCTGCAATCAAAAGAGGAGGAGTCGCTTAAAAGTACGGAGAAGAGGAATGCTCCAACAAAATTTGATCTTCGAAATTCATCTTAAGAGGTAACGGCTTTACTTGTAGCAGACTCTCTACGTATATCGTTCGATATTAATTCGAAAATTGCCGTTACTCTCTGAAGATCTTGAAAAACACTCTTGAGAAATTTGAATATAGATCGTACGCAAGGAGTCTTTTTTTTTGTGTTAGGGTACCATGAGTAGAGCTGCCACCTCTCAACATGGCACTGACTTTGAGCTTTCTCCTCTTCATCAAACTATCCCAAACAGTCTGCTCTTTGCCTCTATGAAATCCAAAACATCGATCATGAATAACTTGGTACTCGTGCTGTGCGAAAGTCTGAACCCTTGAGGGTACAGCATGAAAGCACAGCTCACTATTAACAAAACATCCAATCATTTACCCATGTTCTGGTCTTCAAGGGTGCAAATATACGCACACCACGAGTATCACGTTTTACCCAGGCTCAACCATCCTATGTTTTAGCCGTCGCGACTCCCACGACAGAAAAAACAAAAGATTTTAATCGTATACCTCAACCCCAATTCCACAACCACATTATATTCAATTTTATCTGGATTCATTTTCATGATCCTCGGAGAGTAACGAATAACTTTGAATATATATTAAACGATATGCCACGAGTGAAGCCGCTACCTCTTACATTCCCGTCGTGGTTTTCGAGATATCTTCTAGAATAAATATACAGCAGTAGAGGATTCACAGAATAAACAAAAGCTAATGATTCTCTGAGGCCGAGGTTTTTCTAGCCATCAAAACCCCTGCAAAACCGCGAAGCTAATTCGTACCAAACATAGCACCGCCTGGAAAATCTTGACTCCAAAATACATTGTTGCTAATACTTGACTTGGAAGGCCCAGGAATTCTCAGCACAAAGCAAGTCAACATTAGAAAATCCGGCACGGAATACACATGCATGCCGAATTCCCCGCGAAGTGTAATAAGAATTCCGCTATTTCTCCATTCGAGTTATTACCATAAATCATAACACCTCGCGAGGTCTTGATAGATAGTTAACTCACATTAGAAATACGGATTCAAGCTGAGTTGTATTTCATGCACCCTTTATTCTATTCAAGGGATTCAAGAGATACAGGAGATTATGAATGGATATAAGGCGAGCCTCTTGCAATCGAGTTTTAAAGATGTACAATATCTTCCCTTCATAAAGGGAATTCTCATGAAATAGTAAGTGATAATTTAGGTAGAGCTTGATGAAATACAAAAGGGACGATGGAATTTAGGAGGGAGCTGGAACTAGGAGACTGCACCACGAATTTCAAATAACAGGCAAGGAAATCAAGACCGAATGAATGGAGAAATCCAAACAACGGGATATCAAAATCGCAGCTTCTAGTTTCACAACTTTCAATCTCACTTCTTTCATAGCAGTGATCAAAAACTGCACTCTCTAAACATGGAAACGTCCGCTACAACTCAAACGCATAACTCAAGCACCGCTGGCTGCTTCTCAATTCCCGCAATCTAGGTATGATAGAATTTGAAGCGATCCGGTCTCTTCAGCACTCGCTGGACTAAATTACGCCATGAGCGAACGCCTCAAGTCCCATACCTTTCAATAGAAAAGACAGATAATTCAAAAAGTTTCAAGCCGGCCTCGCTCTGACAACCCATCCCAAACATCCAAACAAAAACATCAATCCAAGAAAACATTCCCAACCAAGCCCGCTAAAAAAATGAAACCATCATAGCCAAGCATAAAACCTCAAAACAAGCGATGCCAAGACGAGGAGTTTGCGGACATGACGTTGTCGGTTGGCGCGGTGGAGAGATGGAACGGGTGAGATGAGATGAGATGGTGAGTTTGAGGGTGGGCATCGAGATCTGATTGAGATTCGTGGGATAGGTAAGTAGAAATAATTGCGGCGGGTTGAGAATGAGGCAGACAGGCAGACAGATGTGCATGTCATGGATATAAGATAGGAGAATGCTACTCAACTATGAATAAAAACCACATACTACATCTCAACCCAGCACTCAAAGCAAGAGAAAAAAGGACTGAGGAATGGAACACTCAACCCATGACATCATCCCTCTCATACCCCCTCCCCCAAACAGAAGAGGTGTGCATACCCCGGCCCCCTCGTGCAACAACCCAACGAACCTCGAAATTAAACTTCTTACGCAGCAACACATAAACCTTACATACCCTCGACCCAGACTTCCCCTCGAACCCAGACCTTACCCTCTCGACCAACCAAGCCGAAGACAACCGAAAGTAAAAGAAGAGACAAGAGACAGGACGGGCAAAGGCAAAGGCAAATTTGGCCTCCGATGTTTCCAGAACATAAAGACGCCAGGAGCAGGATACGAAGACAGACAAGATCTCTCGATGACGAATATAAACCCCGCCCCCTCATCGCGAACGTGATCTTCTCCATACTCTACCCCAGACGCGGCATTGTCAACCCCCGCACCCATCCATCCCATCTTTCCCATCAGATGCCCAATTTCCATATCCGGTCTCTCTCGATCCAAACCCAAGAGATCGAGCGAGAAAGTATGAAAAACGGATTACGGTACTGAGTAAGAAATAAAGATATCTCATGATGCGAAAAACAGAGTAAAGGAAAGCCGGTCGAATAAGAAGCAACGGCCTTATCAGAGCGGTGTGGTGGGTGAAGCGATTCAAGCGAAACCCCTGCCTGAGCGTGCGTGGTAGGGAGGGAGTGAGAGATAACCCAAAAGTCTCATGATATCCGTCATCATACCACCGGTACGGAGTACACTACGACTTTCTGCCTCACAATTTACTGTACCTACCTAGTAGGTATGCGTGGTATGTCCTCGTCTTTCGTACAAATAGACACCGGCAGTAAAGCATGCGACGCCATGTCAACTCATTCGTGTCTCCTGCAGCATCGTCGAAGCGCAATGCACTCGCCCTCTCCCTTTTTTTGGCTCGTTCTCTCGCTTCTGCAGGATGCTGCATCATGACACGCCCCTTGCAAGTACACGAAGAAAGAGAGGATGAATATAAAAATGGCCGCAACTTTTGGCCGTGAAAATTTGAAGCTGTAGGTAGACAGGTAGGCAGACCTGGAAAATGTAAGAAGTTGATATCGCCATCTCTGTCGAGCAGGCAGCCTTCGGTGTCTTCTAAGCCTTGTGCTCGTATTGCTTGAGCCAGCGTAGTAGTACGGACACTAGTATTAGACTCCAAGCTCATCGCGTCGAAGCATCTAGTCGCCCCCTTTTCACGATTCTCTCTTCAAGGCAGAACACCCCTTTTCCGGAACAAAATCGTGGTACTACCAGATGCTGGAGAACGCTAGAAAGATTGGTCGGTACCATACGGTAGTATTGGTGAAATGGGAAGTAGACAGAAGCCTCACTACTTATTTGATAGATGGTGAGATGGTGCTCTTGGCCAGAGATTGATAGCTTGGTACTTGTTACTTGGTACACGGCCTCCTCTTGACCCTTTTGGAGTCGATGGTCGTTAAATCAGGGTTGTTTGCCATCAATCTACAGAGTGGAGTGCAGTGAAGTGCAGTGGCACCAGGATCCGCTTTGCCACTAGCGTGCAGAGACTGGTCGAGAGCTGCCGACGCTTGTCAGGATATGGAGGTCAGGATTGGACGTGGATGGGGCAATTTAGATCGTCAACGCAGGAAATTTGAGGGTCTGAAATAAATGTTTTTGGTATGAAGGCGCCAGTGCAGGTGCACGCCCGTCCGTGCTTCGTGGTCGTGAAACATTTGTTGAGATGGAGGGACGCCCCAAACAGCTGTACAAAGTCGGATGTTGATGCCATCGACTTGTTCATCTTCTAGAGGCAATAGCTGAAACGATCTATAAAAAGCGCCTCGGTGATCTTCATCCTCGATCATCAATGCTATCGCGGTTCCTTCCTGCCAGAGTTCCACCGTCGTGCAAGCGGCTGTACTCCGTACTTTTGGAAAATCGGCTAATGTTGACGGGTCCTGAATAACGTTCGATACTATCGAAACAAACTCCCGAATTCACCCCCTGACTTTGTCCTCGCCAGTGCACCACGGGCCCAAAATGCTTGTGAAAAAGGGGAAAGCTCAACGCATCGAGAATTGTTCCGCTACTTTTTGGTCAGCTCAAAAGCTGGGGATGATTCGCAATAGTCTACTTGATATCACGAGTTGCGGAAGTCGGAGAGGTGTCCCAAAGACATCGTGGCGAACCGTGAGGCCAAGAGTCACTTCTTATCTTATTTTTGGTGAGGCGTCAAATTTCCCGATGTCTTTTTTGGCTGGGGGTCGCGCGGATGAGCAGGGGCATTGGGTGGATTGCATTGAGAATTTTGATGGGTCTGTTTGGCTAGTCAGCAGGGTATTGATATCCAGGGGTGAACATCTAACGCCATTTCTAGATGGCCTTGAAGATGGGTGAGTAGTTCACACGGAGGGAGAATGGTCCTTGTAGTCGCCCGTATTCTATACAGTAGTCTATCCAGACGTCCAAGGCTAGACTATTGAAGCTATCACCAAATGGAAAAAGAATAGACGAAGGCGCAAGCCTGCCGAGCTGCACCATTTCAACGTTTGATGGGGTTTGGCGCATTTACTGTAGGCAAGTTCCATTGACGAGGCGTTTCTGGGCGTTCCAAGTGCAAGTAAGACGGTCACTTAGTTCCCTTCTTTTGGCATATCTTCACGTTGGGGCCATGTGATGCGCCACGACTCGTAGGCTTTGAGTATGGAGGGCGGGCGTAGCGGCGCGGATGCTCAGGAGAAACCTGTTCTACCAGATCATTCCAAAGACAGGCAGGCGGAGGCAGGCAGAAGCAGGCACCGTTTGCCAGACTCAGTTCTCGGTCCTGGCCTGATTGATGGTGGAGTGGAGGGACAGTATGCAGGTCTTGACGGTGATGTTGTGAAGCCGTGGGTGAGTGGGTGATGCATCACGGAGTCCAATGAGCTGTTCGAATAGCGAAGTGTCGTCCTTGACGCTCCATTTGGCCCATTCTTGAGGGTGGTGGTGGTGGTGTTGATGGTGTCTTCTGAATGGAGGGTGTCGTAGTGGGCAAGGTGCTCGCATGATCAACTGCGACGATCTTGCAAGGCCTACTGGATGTGGGAGGGGACGACGGGGTGTGAGCGACGGGAGCTGCCCACAGCGGAGGCCAAGAACGGGGGACCAGCAAGGCCAGCAACCGTCAAAAATACATCGCACTTGTTCATGCTGGGCTGGGCTGGCGCACCCGTCGTTATGCGGCCGCGATTGGGCAACCATTATTGGCAGTCGCAACCTCCGAACGCCCTCGTCATGGGAGATCATAATTGTGCCACATAAAGAGTCTAAAGAGTGATTTACATTGTGTCGTCGGATCGCAGGCTGCTCGAAGAGTCCGATGTCTCCTCCTCTCCTCTCTCCTCTCCCCTCTGCTGCGCTGATTCGCCTGGCCCGTTTTGCCTTTTCACTGGCTCACAGCGCCCGTCGCGGCAGCGGCAGGGGCTAGCATAGAGGTGGGTCAAATGAATTTAAAGCGGGGCTCGTAGCGCGGATTCATCACTGCCTCAGGCCACTTTCCCTCATTTCGCGTAGCCGCACGCCCTTGCTCCCCAGCAAATAAAACTCTGGCCATGGAACCAGCTCTCGCACTCTTCCTTCTTTCCTGCATCTCCATCCGACTTCAAGTTTTTTCTTCTCAACTCAGAGCTTAAGCTTCTTTCGAGTTTCTTCGTCCCTCTTACTCTTGTAATACCTACCACACTTGTGATTTCTACTACCATACACCACGATGTCGGAAGCACCAAAGACTGTCGAGACGCCTGTTGTTGCGCCAGCAGCAGAGGTTCCAGCTGTCGAGACACCTGCCACCGAGGCACCAGCACCAGCTGTTGAGGCCGCTACTACCGAGCCAGTTGCTGAGACTCCAGCCGTCGCCGAGCCAGCTAAGGAGGAGGAGGCCGCGCCTGCAAAGGAGGAGGCCAAGCCAGTGGAGGATGGCGTCTTGGGATACAAGGGACCTGGTCTTCTCAAGTAAGTAGAGAATCTGAGTTCCTTTCACTGGATTTCCGAATTGGGATTCCGGAAACAACTTCATTTGCGTTATCTGTAATTCTCTGGGTTAGATTGGATGTGCGCCCGATGTTTACGGCACGTCTATAACGGTCGCGCCGACGTGCCTGAAAATTTGCGTGAAAACTCGTATTTTTATTTCCCGATGATCATCCGCTAATCTTATTTTGGTTTCAGGGGTTTAATCTTCCAAAAGAAGTTTTTCTGGTTCGGTACCGATGCTGTCGAGACCAAGGTTTTGTCCAGCTACTTGAGAGGTGAGAAGGATGCCGCATCTGCAAACCACAACGCAGCTTGGGCTTCGCACACTGGAAAGGGACTCCTTTTCTTCAACAAGAACAAGGCATCGGACAAAGCAACCCCATCTGGTCTGTTCAACTTGGTAAGTTTCGGCTAAATTTCATACAAAGTCGCACGACTAACCTTGTCACCTAGTCCGATGTTACCGATATCACTGAAGAGGGACCAGTCGAGTTCCATTTCGTATCTGCTGGTCACAAGCACACCTTCCAAGCTGCTCATTTGGCCGAGCGTGATAACTGGGTCGCAGTTTTGAAGGCAAAGGTTGAGGAGGCTAAGACATTGGGCGAGACCATCAAGGAGACCGAGGAGTACAAGACCAACCACACCGCTTTGACCAAGCCAGTTGTCGTTGCACCAAAGAAGACTGAAGAGCCAAAGAAGGAGGAGGCCAAGAAGGAAGAGCCAGTTGCTGAGACCCCAGTCGTCGTTGAGCCAGCCAAGGAAGAAAAGAAGGAAGTCAAAGAGGAGAAGAAAGATACCCGCAAGAGCCGTAGCGCATCCCGCAAGCGAACATCCATCTTCGGTGGCTTTGGCACCAAGAAGGCCGAGGCTCCAAAGGAGGAGGCCGCTGCTGCACCAGCTACCGAGGAGCCCGTCGCCGCCGTTGAAGCCGCCACTGAGACCGAGACTCCCGCTGTCGCTGAGCCAGTTGTCCCAGCTGCCACAGAGGAGCCAACCACCCCAACTGAGACCCCAGTCAAGCCAACACCAACCAAGCGTAGCAGCATCTTCGGTACCCTCAAGTCTCAATTCTCGCAAACCAAGGAGAAGAAGTCTACTGAGGCTCCTGCTGTTCCAGCAAAGGACACTGAGGCCGCCGCCGAGCCAGTCAGTGAGACTGCCCCAGTCATCCCTGCTGTTGAGTCTTCTGAGCCACTCGCTGCCCCAGCTGCTACCCCAGAGGTTGCTGCTACTGAGGAGGCCACCCCAGCTGTCAACGGCGAGACCAAGGCTGCTGAGACTCCTGTTGTCAAGTCCGACAAGCGCAAGAGCTCTCTCCCATGGTTGAACAAGAAGAAGACCGAGGCACCAACCAGCGATGAGGAGAGTGAGAAGCCAAAGTCCCCATTCGCCAAGCTCCGTGCTACTGTCAAGGGCAAGTCTTCCCCAAAGACTGAGAAGACCGAGAAGGTTGCGTCTACCCCAGAGACCAAGGAAGAGACTCCAGCTGCCGCTGCTCCAGTTGCTGAGGACCCAGTTGTCTCCGCCCCTGAGCCAGTTGTCCCTGCCACCACCCCTCAGGTCACTGCCTCCGCATAAATCACCACACACCTGAATCGCGTCACTACTTGTTTTTTGATGCAACGAATTCATTGTCGTCGGGAACGGATCTCCTTGAAATACCCCAAGATTGATTGATACCACTCATTTTTGCATTACTGATGTTTTCGTTTTTGTTTGTTTGATGTCTTTGGTCTGCGCGCGGCATTTTCTGCTGCGTATTGATACCCCTATACCCAGACTGTCTTTTCGCAATCTGCCATTAGGGCACAACTTAATAATTAATAAAAGTCTCTTTGTACCTGCGAAAAAAAGTTCTAAATTAATTGCCTTTGTGATGTGATACCATGATGAAATTGTTCACTGTCTTTGTGAAAACTTCCATGTCTGAGGTCGTGTCCTGAATGTTATCCCGTGATTGAGGAGCTTGCTCATGCGTCTCGAAGTCGTTTTGTTTGGTCTTACGAAGTATACAACTTAGCTGGTATAGGCGGACCTCATGCCTTGAGCAATAAGGGGTATCCTTTTGCGTTTGTTTCCTGCTTTGCAGATTCTTTCACGCAGTGTGTGTAGTAGTATCCATGGAACTCTTAATTGCCAGCTATGCGACCTGACTTTTCGGGGTGGGGCACGGCCTACAACGAAATAAAATGTACACATACATACATGCTACCAGATTTCATTATTTGCGAGTTGGTATACAGGTCAGCGCTATTAATGTCAGATACTGTAATATTTTTGGAATATTTAGTCGAGTTTTCTTTTGTGTTGGGAGATGAATAATGGGGAAGGGGTTTGGTGGGGGAGGAGGGGGGAGGGGGGGTTCTTTTTGGGGGTGTATGGTGTGGTGTTTTGGGGTTGGTGGATGGTGGGGGGTGGGGGGTTGTGGGGGGGTGGGAGGAAGGGTTAGGAAGGGTTAGGGGGTGGGATTGAGATTGAGATTGTAAAGGGAGGTGATAATAGGCGTTTTTGGATTCATGGTGTGAGGCGAGGTGGTGGGTGTGTTGTGATGATGGGATGGTTGCTAATTACTAGCCTAGTTAGGTTGTAATGAGGGGTTTTATGGGTAGGTAGGTGAATCTCTGTCTCTTCATCCAGTACGATCACTCATCGCGCGCAATAATCCGGATATGCTTACTCCCACGAGATCCCCCATTGAATCTGGCCGAGTTCTATTCTACACGGGATTTCTCCCACAGAAGGGGAGTTTGGATTTGGCGTTTGGGGGCAAGGGGTGGAGTGTCGAGTTTTTTTTTTTTTTGGTTTGGGGGAGGGGTGTTCTCGGTAGATTACCCTGTTATGAGGGGTTGTTAGGGGTCGTTCTATAAAGCGCAATTAACGAGGTTATATTGCCACGAATACGGACGCTCCTTCCTTCTTCCTTGCCTCTACTATCCCTTCCCTTTTGGGATTTGAGAAAAAAGTTTTGTCGCACTTGGTACTATAGAGCCAATAGTCCGTGGAGAGGGCTTTGCAAAATTTGATCGATATGTAACGAAAGGAAGTGTATTCGGTGTTCAGAAGAATGAGGGGATTGAAGAATTGTTATACCGCTGGTTAAATAGGTACAGATGCAGAGGAATTTGGACTTGAAATGGTTACTGAGTGACGAGTACTAATAGACTAACGGGAAAGTCATCCCCGGTGTAATAAATATATAGAGTTAGGCCTGCCTCGATAGAATTGTACTTGAAAACGCCAACAGGGATTTTCGATTGTACCCTCTTTTATTTGATAGAAATATCAATACCTACCCAGTCTCTGAAAAACCTGCGACTCAGACTCATGATCCCCAGCATCCAATCTCGTCAGATGCCCAAAAGTCCTAGCAAAATACTCTTTATCCTTCAACCGCAAAAGATGCACTATCTCCACCCAACCCTTTTCGCACGCGTGCAAAATCGGATCCAGATCGTCCGGCGATTTCTCAACCGAGACACCAGCTTCGAGTAAGGCTTCTACCATACACAAGTTCCCATGCGAGATGGCATCGAGCAGGAATACCGAACCCATATTCAAGAGGTCGAAACCTCGCGCGATTAGAAGTCGCAGGATGTGTGGATGCGGTCCCGGGTTCACAGTGCTGAAGGAATGGTTGGTTGTGAAGGGTAGGTTTTGAACGGCGTCGTGATCGAGGAGGATTTCGACAATGTCATCGTGGCCGTGGAGCGCGGCCAGGTGTAAAGGTGTGGCCATTTTGTAAGCTTTCCCGAGTAATTGGCATTCGCGCCGTGACGGAGAAGCAAACGCACGAGATTGGCACGACCCTTGCGAGCTGCGATTTGAAGGGGTGACATTTTAAGGTATACAGGCTCAGTGATGTCGAAGCCATTTTCCAGCATCCATTTGACTACACTTTCATTTCCAGAGAATACTGCCTGCGTGAGTAACTTCCCACATGTTCGTGCATCGCAAGGTGCGTTCTTCCAAGATTCTTCCATGAGGAGAGAGAATAGGTAGGCATCGCTACTTCTGACGGCATCGCGGATGAGCAGTTCGATTTGATGTGGGCTGAAACCGAAAGACGATATGTCAGGTTTCCGTGCTAGTGGTATATTTCCTGAGATGTGAAGACTGAGCATAGCAAGAATGGGCGATCGCGAGGAGGCTTGAAAGGACCATAAATCCTGTTTGTCAAGCCATTTGACCCCCCTTTTAAGCAAAACCTTGACAATCTCAGCTCGTCTGTAGTTCGCGGCAAGAGTTATAGGCTCTCCAAAGTAAAAGCTATCGAAAGTGGCAGCAGCCCGGCCCGATTTCAACAGTTCTTGAACCACCGAGATATTGTTGGTAATGATGGCAACGCTGAGTTCCGTTTGAGGCTGTTGCTCAGGCACTCTTTCTTCGTAATAGCTGGGACGCTCCAACTCGTAATATTTGGGACGCTTCAACAAAGCAAATTTCCGGAATCCTTTTGAGTTTCGTTCGAGTGACCATCCTAATCGTTCTGCCAAACTCTCACATACTGAAAGTTTGACTTGGAGACCCTCTTGAGCAGTCTGACCGTCCGATTTGGAAACCTTCTGGATAGCTCGGTAGACAGGACCAAGTAGACTGTCCGGATCATACTCCATCTGTGCTAGCAGCAAATTTGCCGTAAATCGGTAACTGATTTCAAACGGTCTTATATCATACGGTGGAACACGTAGGCCAGATTCAACAACTCCATTCTGATGATGGGTAAAATCAAAGCATAGTTCCGCTGTGACCGAGTTGTAAAAAAGGCCTTTACGCATTTCATTAGCATATCTTCTCATCAAAAGGTAAGATTGAACGTACGAGATACTCTTCGTACTTTAACCGCCTTGCGTAGACCCAAAACCACAACGATTTCAGCAATTATCTTCGAGAACAAATCTGTGGGCAAGGTAATCAACATGATAGGCTCCTTTCCCGGCATCTTACCGACTGTCTGCAATTCAACCAACGACATCATGAATTCGTAAGTGAGTTGAATGCGACCCAAAGCCTGTCCGCAAGCCTGTGGTGTATACCATTTTTCTGCCTAGCCGGCCTTGTCAGATTGATGTTAATAAGTCTAGTTATTAAGTGCTAGTTACCGTATTAATTGGGTTATAAGCCTATGATATCCCAGTTTAAATCTTGTTATATTTCAACTATAACAGAGAATAAAGGTTAGAAAAAGAGAGCTAATAGATTATAAATATACTTCTCCCGTTCTAGCTTGAATTCTCTACGATAGTTTAGTATAAATAGCCGCAAACTAGGAGTAAAGGGGTGGGCTTATACACCAATTAATACGGTAGGGCGATGAAAAGGGTTGCCTGATTCTGATTTTCCGAAGAAGGTCGGTGTTTCGTAGTCGTCGGCCTATGAGCTCCGACCCCTCGTATATAAACCTAGTCTAAATCCCTGAGATACGACGACCGAGATACCTCACGTGAAGTAGAATCGAGACCTCCAAGCAGAGTAAGTATTTATAGGATATAACAAATGGAAGAATAGCGAAAACTAAATATCTAGACACCTAGGCACTGACCAAGATAGCAAAATCTGCAAACACATCCAAGTAAACTTCAACGGCCGAAACTTCAATTCCGAATCACCAGCCAAACGAGTATCATAATCTTACAACAGACAAAACCATCCATTTCACGAACACTTCGTTCGCACTAATATATAAAGACCAAAAAGAAAAAAAAAGACAAATCCAATCATACAATGCAAAGTCCAGCCTGTTGATTCGCCCAAATGTAGGAATAGAGTCTACGTTTGCCTCAATATCCTGGATATTCCGTGCTATGATAGCTCATCTACAATTGAACCGGCCATGCCCATAAAAAAAGATGCGAAGAGATTCTCTCTACAGGGAGTAAAACCCACTGGAATGATTTCCCCTTTCAACGCCCGCTAAATCCAAAGAGCAGCAAGGATGACAACACCCCACCATATGCACTTTCCCTGTTTGACCAATTGAAACCGACCTGATGCCATCCGCTCTATTTCATCATCCATATGACCGACCATAAAATAAAATAAAATAGCGAGCCACCCTTCCCATCATGTGTACATTATCGCAAAGAACTCCCTCTCCCGCCCTTCTTCTTGGTCTCAAAAACCAAGCCCTTCCTCCCGTATAACCTTCGACTTCTTTCCTCCCCGCCTCCATCTAACCACCGGCTGAGATTTTTACACTGGCTGACGTCAAACTTCTCCAAGATCGTGCACCCTTCTACCACAGCTTCAACACCAACGCCTGTGACTCTGACACACCCGCGGACGGATAGTTCTTTGAGCTCGAGGAGATGCAAACCGATGCTGCGGAGGGACGAGTCAGACACAGCAGAGCCGCAGAAGGAGAGTTTTAAGGAGGAGAGCTGGGGGCAGCCAAGGGAGAGAACTTCGGTCGCCGTATCGGAAAGAGCGCAGCAGAATGACTATTTTGGTTGTTAGTGCAATTTTCAAAGGAAAGGAATACTAACATACCAGATCTAGTTCCTTCAAGCCCTTCGCGGCATTTGTAAGATATACAATAGCGTTATCTGTTAAATATGTACAATCCGCTAAAATAAGTCTTTGAAGGTTTTGGAACTTGTAGATACTCCAATGTTGAAACCCGCCATCCGTGATAGTTGTACAACGTGTAAGATCTATGGACTGAAGTCTGTTGTGCGCATGTACGGCTAGATGAGCCATCGATCGATCGGTAACATGCTTGCAATAACTCAATGTCAATCTCTTTAGCTTAGGACAACCAACGACAGTCCCAACTGGTGGCATGAGTGGATTTGCTTGGTTCGGCGCCATTTTTTGACGTGAGTTTGCTTGCGGTGTATTTGGCTCAGTAACGACCCAGCCCACTATTCTGGCAAGCAAGTTGTCGCTGACTTTCCGACAATTGGATAAGTCAATCTCCTGGAGTTCTTTGGCGTTATTGGCCATTTCGAGTACGGCATTGGCAGAAATATCCCAAACGCTCTTCATTTTCCATGATTGGGCGCCTCCACATGTACTCGATAGATGCGAAAATCCTTCATCCGTGACGTGAAAACAATTACTGATATCTATTGTTTTTGCTCGTTTCCCCACAAATGGGCAAATGACATCAATGATAGCTTTGTTTGTGACTTTGCGATTATAAAGGGAGAGATCTAGAGAATGGCATAGATCTGGTGAAGATGTGAGTAATTTCGACCAATGTAAGGAAACCAGGCGTAATCGCATTAGTTGATATATGTCTAAATGTGAAAAGATGGCAACCAATATCCCGTCAGGCAAGATGCCTCTATTGTATTGGCTTGGTCGTCGTTGAAATATTTTGGGTCTTTTTGTACGGTTTGAGTCCGGCGGAGTAACAGCATGAGGGGATGGCCTTGTCGATGCCGGAGTTGGAGTTGACGTTCTCGATCTGGTCCTGGGTCGTCCACCGTTGGCATTCGATTCCTCTTGGGGCGGAGTTTCTGGGGTAGGTGGGGCATATGAACCCCTTCTCGATCGAGCTCTCATATTGTCCATATCTACACTAAGAAACGGATCTGGATCATGGGGTTCCATGATATCATTGTCTTCCGCGCGGCTCGGTTTGTGAGGACTTGCAGGTTTCGAAGGAGTGAATGTGACTTGAGGTAGAGAGGCTCGTCGAGGCGTTCGAAGTTCATCTTCTATATCAAACTTGTTGATAGAAGTTGGTTCTGCATCAACCATGGTCACATCTTCCGACTCAGGATCCGACTTTCCTATTCGCGTTTTGGCCGTAGCTTCAACTTGTCGTCTGATGTCGGGAGAACATCTGCGCCAGAGTTCTTCGAGAATCTCCCCACTGATCATTAGGCACTCGACGGTTGTGATTGATCGTACTGTCGCCGTCCTCCGAGGCGCTAAAGATAAACTGGCAACTTCTCCAAAATATTGACCCTGCTTCAATCGCGGTCTTATATATGAGCCTCCAGCTGTCAAGTTGACGCCATTCTCGCCTGCAGTTGGCTCATGAATTACTTCTGCCTCCCCTCTTACGATGAAATAAATCTCATTTCCTGGAGACCCCTGTTGAATAATATCGGTGAATGGGGGGTATGTTTTCGGCAATGCGCTTAGGCCAAGGAAATGGAGAATCTCAGGCGGCAGAGTGGAAAATAAAGGCAGATCTTTCAAAGTTTTCCTCACATTGACAAATCCACTTCCAAGCGCGCTGCCAGCAGCAGGATCTTCTATTCCTTGTGGGCTTGGCGATTTCCGTTTCTTTTTGTTTATCACGACGCCCTTTTCAATGTCAATGACTCCAACATCCCCAGTTGAGACTTCTCCTGGCACAGCTTCACGCGCAACTTTCCCTCCTCTCGAGGGCAGTGATGTCGAAACAAGCTTCGGTCCAAAGCCGCCTTCTTTCCTTTTCTTGTTTAGAATTGTCAATCTTTCTTGCGCTTCTTCCATTATAGCTTGCTCCATTTCTGGGAAGTTTGGTAGTTCGGCTCTCAAGTCCTCCTTTTTCAACACAACCAACAGACATTTTGTCCTGGCTATGATGGTTGCAGTGCGGGGCACATCCATCAAAATTCCAATCTCTCCAAAGAATGCCCCAGGCTTCAGCTCCGCATATGTAGCCTCACCGTCTCGAGATGTGACCGCTACAGCGCCCCGCACCAGCCAGTACATGGCCTTAGCATCGTCTCCTTCTGTCAATACATGGTCGTGAGCGGTGTGCACCTGTGGTCGCAAGTGCTTGCCAATGGCTGCGAGAAAGGTGTCGGGCGCCGAAAGAAATAGCGGAAAGGATCGTATGCGATCAACCAGGTCAAGTGGCATATCAGGAATGGTAGATGCCGTTAGAGGAGACGGCCGTACTGGGCGCGAAGGGTTGGTCTCGACATTGAACGATCGTATTAGAGATAGTGAGTCTGGTATGGGCGCGCCATTGGATCTGAATGGAGAGCTTGGCCCTCCCCGACTTCGTCTCATTGTGTCCGTAAGAGCTACTTGCGCAGGTAACTCTTCAAAATATCTCCTCCCACTCCCAGCTAGCTATATTCCACGGCCTATCGGCCGTCGTGCCTTTCGGCCTGCCAAAGGTAAGGCCAGATCTGCGAGAAGCTTTTTGGATGATTTGGAGCTTTCCAGTGTGTCGCCTGAATGTAAGAGGGGGAATGTGGTCGGGAACTCGCTGGGTTGGTAGAGTAAGATTCCAGTCCAGGTATTCGAGCACGGTGTGAGATGTGAATTTGAGCTGGAAAAGAGATGTTGGGGATTTCTTTGTTCGCTGGTTTCCAACGCGTCGGGGACGTGCGTGTCTGTGGAAAGACTATAGTTAGTCGGTGATGCTCTTCAGCAGGAGGATGGGATTCAGCAGCAGTGCGTCAGCGCGGAGTGGCACAGCGCAACTTACTTTCTAAAAGCCAAAAAAGAAGTGAGAGAGGGGCGAATTATGGGTTGTGCAACGAAGGGAAAAGCAGAACTGCAGCAATTCCAGGATTTGGACGGCGACTTGGATTTCTCGGGCGGCGGTCAAGTCAAGGTCACGTCTTCACCCACTGACGAGCTCTGCGGGCGGTGGAGGATTTGGTGGGAGAGCAACAGATGCACGGTTCGTAGAGAGTTCAGGACCTGCTGCACGAGGGAAGTTTTGAGTGATTGAATGCCGGCCGAAACGAGATGTGGGGTGGTGAGGGAGCTTGTCGAGATGACGCATTGACCGCTGTGGTGTCGGTGGTGTCCCGTTCGTGGAAAAGGCGTGACCGGGAGACAGGCCGCTGGGGATGTTGCTTGGGATTGCTGATTGAGGGCGCTGGGCGTGGGCGCAAGACACAGCGACGAGGTACAGATATCGTGAGGTGCGATGGGCAGTCGAATACACGGAAAACGTAGGTGAGCAGAGGGGGGTTAGGGCATTTTAGTGCAGGCATGGTGTTGCTTGGGACCTCATCATGCAGCGGCAGCCACGGCAAAAAGAGACCTATTTTCTGCAGCAACGCACGCAGAAGCAGCTAGTCCGGCTTTGGTCCCACGCGGTGGGCGACTCTCCTCCCAGTACCTCTCAGCCAAAGGAGGAGCGTATCGGACATGCCCAGCCATGATGTTCTGCATAGCCGTGAGAGGAATGGCCTGGTCTCCTCCTGCTGGCCTAGTGCTCAGGGGATTTGCGTGCCTCGGGGGCAGTTCGTACAATACAGTCAAGCCTCAAACGCTCCTACAAAGTCACGAACCTACCGCCCACAATGACGCTGGAGGCTGGTCCCGCAGAGGCTACTTGCTGTGGAGACCGTCTTCGCTACCTACGCTCTTCTCTCTCTATCCACACAATCCAACCAGCATTTTGCTTCACTAAAATCATATTTTCACTATCTCAACCGGCAATGGCGTCTGAATTCGGTACTTCGTGCGATGGGTGGTTGAGGTACAGGCTCGTGTCCTCCCTGAAGAAGCATCGAAACAAGCATGCGATGCATCACCGTACCGGGATTATTCACTCGCTTGCGGCCACGTTTGAGATTGACTTCTTCCATTTTCCTTCCAGAAGCCGGCTCGAAATCCATCCATCAGCCTTGCCCACAGCACCCTCAGCAAGGTCGGCCATGCCGTTGGGAGATGAAATATTGGCTGAGCTACGATGATCTACGAACTTACGAAGGAAGCTGATGCATGGAAATATACGACATTTTTACATTGCGCAATATCGCTGCACCGATGAATCATTCTATTCAGGCTTCCGCCGAGTGGGATTTCATACAACCTCACATATTGTGGATGAAGCATACTGAGGTTCCTGCGTGTACAATCCACGGCCGATTCCGGTTACCACCCCAAGTTCTTGAGCGATCGTGATACCTGAGCTCCTTCCATAATTGGAGATATAATCTCAACTCTGGATCAAAATCACATGTCGACAATTAGGGAGCTAGGTAGGAACAAGCAGTTGAGAAGAGGACATTACAAATAGCCAGTCGAGAGAAAAAGCCAGAGAGTGAAATGGTACCTCCCAATTTCGTGCGGTGGTATTGCATCACGTCCTCGGTGTGCGTTTTCGAGCCCGCCAATAACCATGGGGAACATCGCAGCATACGGATTACCGCATTAATTGCAATGCAAGACCCCCTCCTCGTCCGATTTAAGGTCAATTGTGTCGGGCTAGTAGAGAGAATTGAGGTTGAAATGGGAGAGGGACTCCCGTTTTTAGGATCTCTTTCATTTTGACATTTATTGTGCCAGACCTGCCTGCATAGAGAATTAAGATCAAAACGGAAGAAAAGGGGGTTCTCGTATTCCAATTACTACGGTATTTTATGAAGTCAACAAAATCAATGTAACCGTGCTAAACATAGCATCCTGCAGACGGAAGCCCACAGACAGAAACCTACACAGATCTCTTATCGATGAGCCAATCCAGTGAGGCTCTAACACTGCTGGCGTACATAAGAATCTTACATGCGTAAGAGAACTTGCGTGTGCATGACGGGGCGAATCTCTCTGGCTGGCTTAGGAAATTTGGGGCTGATGAGAAATTCCCAGGTCAACATATCCTTCCAATAGCTTGGCCGTATCTGAGTAAGAACTCAACAGGCGGACGGCGAGCTGTATGTACTGTACAAGGAGCGCCATATTCGATCTCGATCTTGGACTGCGATTCAGTCAATTCTCTTTCCCTCTGCGAAATTGATATCCCGCATTGATTGGTCTACAAGCCCATCCTTTCCCTTCGGAATATCGTTGTGCCAGACCTCTGGAAAGAATTGAGGTTTGAATGGGAGTTCTCCCGTTTTCGGAACTTCTCCCATTTTGAGCTTCACTGTGCCAGCTCTTGGTTCAGAAAATAGTCAACATCCGGATAGAGCCCTCCTGTCAGATCGAGATTCCAAGATCTCTTGGCGCAGTAT
Organism: Hymenotorrendiella dingleyae; assembly: GCA_003988905.1. Taxonomy (NCBI): domain Eukaryota; kingdom Fungi; phylum Ascomycota; class Leotiomycetes; order Helotiales; family Helotiaceae; genus Hymenotorrendiella; species Hymenotorrendiella dingleyae. The sequence goes on from QYAP01000325.1 coordinate 31,848, forward strand.
CTCATCCGCATTCTAGAGAGTAGGTCGCAATTCCAACAACTCTGCTGGAGGGAGTCTCGGGAAGCATGCATCGCCAAGTATGGCGTACGACTAAGATAATCGCGTCCGGGCAGCGCCTACTCATCAGGTGGCATGTCATCCGGAGGGATAAGCTGCAGTGTTCGATCACCCACAACCCATTCGGCCAGATTATCCTCCATCAAGTCTTCTGCAGCCTCGATTGCCTTACTCTCTGTCCAACCAAACTCGCTAGCTACCTGGCTGATATGGCAGATGGGCGAGCCGCCTTTCAGTTTCATATCTTCCATGAAATATTGAAGTTTTCCCGAATCATACTCCCATTCAATCCAATAACTTTGAAGACTCCGAGGGCATTCTATGGATGTCATACGATCACCGGCGCGGTCTTCCGAATGGTTGTGAAAAATGCACAGTTCCTGTTCCCATGGCACAAGAGTAAAGTCTCTTTCATTTCTTTCCTTTTCCCGACATCTGACGTGACAAAAAACTTCTTCAAAGAGGTCAGGAATCTGTTTCGCCAGCGATAGAAGTTGCTCGAGGTTATACTGAGTGGTGATGGGCTCTTGGGGATAGGTATTTTCGGCATACTTGGTATACGTCAAGCTATAGTAAAAGTACGTGGACAACCAAGCATGAGCGCCAGAAGACTTATATACGGAGTTTTCGGAAATATAGGTGCACCATTGTTCGAAAACATCCCACTCAAGCAACGGCCCACTACCACCATGCTTGAAATATGCGTTGATTGAATCCATAGAGGTGTTGTGCAAAAGAAGCATATGATATTTTTCGGCAAGACAGCAAAGCTTGAGTCGATTCCAACAATCCTTGGTCTCTTGGTGGTCGAACTTCGTTTCGGGAGATGGACGTCTGATTGGGGGCAGACTGCCTTTGTAACACCATTGGATAAGGAGATCCCACGCATCGGCATCGTCGTCTGGAAATTCGGCCAAGCCATGCAAAGCCTCCTGGAAACTGCCATTGAACATGTTCTGAAAGTATCGAGCGGCCTCAGTGAGTATGTCCTTGTGTATCTGGAAGCGTTTCCGCTCTGGTCCTACGACGATTTGTACCATTGGAGACATGATCTTCCTGCCAACAAGGTCAGTTGCAGCGCAGAAAGGAGGGGTATGCGATACTTACTCGGCGTATGAAGGGGGGTTTCCGCCGAGATAGTAGGGAATGGTCGTAGGCCATATATAGTTGTCGATATGCTGACGATGTCGGGCTCGCCACTGGCTCGCGGGCGATAAATCTCGGATTGACATATTCTGTTGCGGATCGGGGGGCTCGAGGGAAGACGCGTTGGTGAGGGAAAGGAGACGCAACCGCTTTCGACTTCGTGTCTCCATTCAACGGCTCTCAGGACGAATATACTTTGCGCATCTTTCGATAGCTGGGTGTATGGAGATTCAATCAGGACGCGTGGAACGTCACGATATTGACTTACATTGCGGCAAAGTCAATGCAGGTATTGTACAGCATTCCGGAAGTTTCACATGGACGCTGCTGACTAATCGGGATTGTGCATTTCGACGCGACACGCAACTCTCAAGTGAGTGCTTGAGAGTACCTCAGCTAGAGCTTTGCTGGCGCCCAGTGCCGTCGACATTGGTCTAAAAGCCCAGACCCTCCCATTTTGAACCTCATTGTGTCAGGCCGATTAAGAGAATTACGATTCATCGGGAGACCAAAATGGGACACCACGAGTCCACAACCATACCCATTCCATCTCTCACCGCATCTTGCACCCCATTGTGCCAACAGATCATCCCAGAGAACTGGGATCAAAACGGAAGAGAGTGGTAGGCTTATAGACCAATCAATACGGTACTCATCCCGCCTTCTCTCTTCCACTCATCCCCCAACTCCAAGTCCCACCCCCCTCCATCACACTATCACACCCTCACTACCTCGTATAAACAAAAGCACAAACCGACCTCCCCACCCCCAAATCCAACCCCTCATCCCTCACGAACCCCAACTTCCCCAGAACCTTCCTAGACCCCTCGTTGTTCTCCTTCACATAAGCAAGCACACTCTCCAACCCCACCTCCTCAATCAAATACCGCAATACCTCTCCTGCAGCCTCGGTAGCATAGCCTTTCCCCCAGGCTGAGGGCATTAGTCCGTAGCCGAAATCGGGGGCGGGGTTGGTGGGTTTGAACTTGTGGAGGATGATGCCGAGGGCTTCTGGGTTGGTGTTGGTGGTGAGGTTGGAGTTGTGGTCGGTGTTGTTAGATTTCTCACGGATGAGATATATACACCAACCCTGATACCCATTCGCCATCTCCGGCGTTAGTGTACCTCTCGCGACCAGCGCCTCTACGAACGCGGTGTCGACATTCGTGGTTTCCACATTCATGATTTTTGCAATGGGTGGTTGGGCGAGGAAGTGGACGACCCATTCTATGTCGATGGGACTCGTTGGGTCGTAGAGTGTGAGTGTCAATCGTCTTGTTTCTAGGTGTTTTTTGAAGGTTTTGTGGATTACTTCGGGGGCTGACATGATGAGGATTTTTTAAATGGGGAGAGGAGAATAGGCTGTGATATGTTGTAAGATGTGGGAAGAGGTGAGGGTTGGAGTTTATATGCTTCTGTAGCACTTCTCGTATAAGTAAGTGCTACCTAGGTATGGAGTATTCATACAGCTTCAACAACCCACACCTCTCTTAGCTCACAATTCACAAAACCCCACTCTGCTTACATTATTGAGCTCCTATGCCGTTTCTACTTTCAACATTCCACCTATCAGATGACCTTACACTTCCAACCTCATTCCTATTCTGTGTCGTCAGAAGTTTATTATATTCGACATCGCTTAAACTATCCGAATCCGGATGGTTACGAAGTATACGTTTTATGGTGCGGCCGCCGTTCGTGCTGCACAACCAGAAGAGGCTCCTCTACATCTCTTGTGTTTCTACCATTTCCTTCTTTACTTCCTTCCAAACTTCGTCGCTTTCTCCGTTACGATGTTCACGGCTCTGTTCGAATTGATTGCCCACTCGCATAAGATTCTAGAGGAAAGAGTTACCCACTGTTCTTACTTTCAATTTTATCTCTTCCTCGGATCAAATGGATTTTGAAAGCCTCAAGTAATACGTCTCTTTTCACATGTCCACTAATCTTGATTTATCGCTAATCTTGCGCTCTCTCTCTGCCTCTAAGCAATTAGAAGCAAAATGAATGCAGCTTGAATGACACACCTCATATATGACGGCATAAATCTATGTCGAAAAACTTCTGTCTGCTCCTTGCTCTCTTCTTCTAGGTGTCGCCGGTAAAACCGCCGCCTTTTACCAAGACTCGCTAGCAGAGATCCGGGTATCCCATCACTGATTGAAGCGTACCGTACTGATTGCTCTACAGAACCACATTCTCTTCTGTTTTGGCGCTCGTTATTTCAGATCTCCCCCTCCAAAAACGTGGCCTGATTTTTTCCAGATTACAATTGGAAAACGTTGGCTTAATAAGGTTTCTTATCTACTGTACCTCGATATACCACAAAATTCGAAAGCGCTAGCACAATATTCATCCATACGACAAAAATTACAGCTGTTTGTCACAACACAAACTATCACTTCACCGTCCACAAACGCCCCGCGTTGGAAACCTTTTCAGCAAGTGGATTATTCCGCATATTTACCATCTCAAACCGGCCCTTTCCCAACCAAACTCAACACCTCTACCCAACTCAGCTACCACACTCTTCCATCCCCCCCCCCCCTCTTTTTTTATAACTCCATAGCTTATTCCTTACACCTATCACTATCACAATCCTCTACCCACGAAAACCCATTTCCAAAAGTCTCCTTCGCCTTCCCCTCCTTCTCAGTCTCTCCACTCTCCTTCCACGTTTTCATAGCTGGGGCAACCCCCATGTCTTGCACGTATTTGGTGCGTCCCGGCTCGCAGTCATCGCACCATTCGTGCTTGCAGCCTTTGTGGGCGCATGTCCAGGGGCCCGAGTAGGCGTCGCCGCCGCCGTAGCGACACTGTGCTGGAGTTTAGTTTGGGTTTTAGGAGAGGATGGTGGGGGAGAGTGGAGGGAAGTTAGACATACGACGTGACAGTGCCATGGCTCTCTTGACATTTCGATAATTCCTTAATCTTGTCATTCGCCCTTCAATGAGGTCTTCCTGCATCCGGATGGGTTTGAATCGCTCTGCACCGGCACTGACCGATTCTTCCAAGTGCCAGCATTTAACCCTGCTCGCCTTACACGTTGCTCAGATGGTGATAAGAGCTAATAATTCTTCGTTTTATCAATTTATTCTTTTCCGTCTCTATTTATTCTCTGTCGTCTCTTCTATGCGTTAAATCCGATGTTTCGTTCGGAGGCGTAAAGAATTCCCGCGTTCGCTGAATTCGTAGAGGTCGGATATTGATAGGCTATTCATGCGTTATGATGCGTACGCAATATGTCGTGTCAAGAAAAGGTATCGAAGGGCTACTGAAGGTCAGGGCTAGAGCAATTCAAGTTCTTTTTATTTGATAGTTAGAATAGGTTTGTGAAGTGTGATTATTCAGGGGCGGGGTGAGAATGGTGATTGGATTTTTATTTGGATGGTTATTATATGTTATATATAGAGGATTAGTATTCCCTTGATTCTCATCTGTTACTCCTCCCCTTCAATCACAAACAACCTTGAGAATTATCTCAAAACGAACCCCGTGGTCGCGAATTTGAAGTCACAGAAGGCCTGGAGGGCCTCCCAATAAAGCCCCTCATGCAGATTCATAGTCGTACCCCTATTCACCCAGTACACTTTCACCATCATCCCCAGCACGAACCATCTGTTCACTGCCCGTATAAAAGTACTAAATACAAGTCAGACCACGAGGATTCTGCTAGCAGAAAATTTGACTTACCACAGGGATCGCCCCTGAACCTACGAAGATACCCAGCACCGTAGCCATAACTCTCCATCCATATTTCTCTTTCAAGAAACCTGCTAATACGGGGCCTACCAGTGTGCCACCAGCCATGGCACAAGTGAACAGACCGTAAGACTGCGCGTATGCTGCTGCGTCACCGTTTGCCTCTAGTGTCTCGACTACGTAGAACATATCCGCTGCAAGAGGAGAGATTATCAGAGCTAAAGCTGCGCCTGAAAATTCGCGGTATATTAGTATCCAGAGGACAGGGGGGCTTGAATGGTGCAATGGAGTTGATGAATGAACATACCTATCGAAACCTGAAGTATATACAGAAGCCACACCTGCTCTGCCGTTTTCCGCTCAACGAGTTGCAGAAGCGCAAAGGGAATCGCAGCGAAAATGCAGCCAAAGAAAGCAGGCCAACGGGGTCCAACAGTGTCAGATAATTTTCCTGCGAGAGGTCCGAGGAGTGCACAGGGGAGACCGATGGAAAGGAAGCAGAGTGCAACTTGCAGGGTGTTCCAGCCGAATACCTCCTCGAGAAAAATTGGAAGTACGCCATCAAAAGCCGCAACAACCATGACCTGGAGGAAAACTCCGTAAATGGCTGTGGCAATCCGGGGATTGCTTAGCAGAGTGAAGATTTTGAAGCTTCCCGAAGTTGGATTCAAAGTGTTATAACAATCGCCACTTGGGACGGAAGGAAGGAGTCTTGTGCGTTCTGTAGTTTGGTCTAAGGTGCTGTCGACGTCGTAGGTCCTTGCGACACTTTTCTCGATCATGAAGAGTCGTAGTGCAATGTCTACTAGGGCGATTCCGAGCATGAAAGCTACAACGGTCAAATAGCCTGCGGTACTGAAAATGAGACTGCCAATCGAGGGACCGGAGAGGACGCCGAGGCTCATGGCTGATAAAGCGTATCCCATGTTGTGGCCGATATCTCTTGGGTCTACGGTATCGGCGATGAGTGCTAGGCCAACGGTGAACACCACTGTTGAGTTAGTAGGCAAAGAAATATCGTACCGGGAGTTGGGAGTATACCTGCGGCAGATATTCCCGAAAGTATTCTACTAATCACCAACACCCACAACTTCGTCGTGATCCCAAGTGCAGCAATTCCACCCACAAGACATAAAAGTCCCAAGATATATGTCGATTTCCTAGATTTCGCTCCATCTGAAATCCAGCCGAAAATTGCTGAATTAATTTACTATAGTGAGCACGAACGTCTTCAAGTAACTCTGGCAATCGAATAGCGCTAGCACTTACGAGACCCGATAAGAACCACCGCTCCAAAAGTACCAAGCAAAGCAGAACACCATAGCTGAACTATCGCCATTAACGCAAGTTGAGTAGCACAGAAGGGAAAACTAACCTTGGCTTGGATCTAGGTGATACCTTTCTCGTAGGGTTATAGGTAGAATCGGAACGATCTTTTGGGGTATTAGAGCCGGATGCAGAAATGAATTTTGGAATGAGATGTATCTTGGAATGACTTACTATGGCGTAGATGAAGCCATCCTAAATATCCGCATTACTTATGTAGCTAGGTGAAGGAAGAAGTCTGGCTTGGGTACCGTGAAAGTAGCTGCACAAATTGTTACTAGAATGACGGACTGCGAAGAGCGGAATTTGAGGAGCCAAGGTAACTCTTTCTTTGGTGCTTTTGGCGAGGATTCTGCGTCCATCATGATACTCTCAGCAGTCTGAAGAATTTCTGAAAGGTCCATGTGATGTCAGTAGAGTAATTTCTGGCAAAGATGAACGATGAGCGAGGTATATGGATCACGCTGGTGATGCACTTACCCAGAAATATGGCTTCGGCGACTAGTAGAACCTCGCACCCATTTTTGTGATACCTTCAGGGCCAATAGTACCAAGTTTCGATATGGTGGTGACTTTGGCTGATCCAGGTTTCTTGCGAGTGATAGATCGTCGTACATATTGGCGGCTGAAATACACCAATAGTTTCATGGTGAGACAGCTACACACATATCCCCGCTATGTAACTTGACAATTTTCCGACGATGTAAACGTGCTTCCGCTGGCAAGATACATTACGTGAGTAACTTTGTCGGAGATAACAAGTAGATTTGTTAATATTGCTTAAGGATGAGAATTGCGTTGGTGGTGAAGGCATGGAATAGGCAAAGAGCTGAGACAAAGCAGCTACGCCCAGGCAGGTCCACATTCCCCATCGTGTAACAACCACGACTATCCATCATAACACATAAAATGCGCCTTCGGGCGATTCGAACAGGTTTGTTCAAAAAGGGTTGAGAGTTGCAAGCCATGATGACATCGCTAAGTCCTCAGCCGCATCATAGTTCCGAGAAGCTTCGATTCCTATATAGATTTGAATCTGATTTTAGTACATATACCGTATTAATTGGTTTAGAGCGCCTCACCCTCTCCCGTTTTTGACCTCATTGTGCCAGGATATCTGAGAGAATAGAGGTCAAAATGACAGAGGTCCCGAAAACGAGAGAAAGTTTGTTCACGGGAGAGGCTCTCCTATTAGCCTCAATTCTCTGTAGTGAACTGGCACAATGAAGCCAAGAACGGGAGAGAGGGGGCGCTCTAAACCAATTAATACGGTAGTAAGGCTTAGCTGCTCCCCTAAAAAAGTTGTACTAACGTGGTATAAAGTTTTTGATGTGGCCATGGACAGCCATTGCCTGAAATTGCGGCGGTGAAGCGTATTCCAGAGTCCACAAAATTCCAAGATGTATGCTGAGGTCACGAACGTTTCTCCATACCAGTTTTCAAGAGTAGATAAAGCTTTTGTGTAGGATTCCATACTTCGAAGTAACTGGAAGAAAGCGTAAACAAACGAGAAGTTTCGGTTTTGGGGAAGCCCGATGGAGATCTATTGTGCAGTCTGGAAAGACCAAGACTTTCCAACGCGGTCAAATTAAATAGGCTTCCAAAGTAAGAGGGAAGTAGTTGATGTCTCTGGTATTGAATTGAATTCTTATAGTCAGCTTTCTCCCTTGAAATAATGGAAAGAACTCACTCTGATGCTGGAACCTGGCGCACGTTATATATATATCCACAAGCTGGCCTTTCCCCAGAACAAACCGGCATCAGAAGGATGATTTTTCTATGAAATTTCGACTATAGTAACAACAAACACAATATTTTTTGTGACAAATGTTCTTAGGGCTACACCCAAGTTCATCGAGCTCCGTTTTTTCAAACACTCACGATAATCATCAGAAAACCACAGAAGGAACAATTAATTTCCATTGGAAAGCACTGTCCTGTTCAAAGCATGCTCAGAACGGATCGTCAACAGATATAAGAAACTGGCCTTTTACTCACACAATAACTGCCAACAGCAGGCCGACTACAATTGTAATTCCTGTAATAACTAAGCAGTAAAACACAGAACAGTAAAAAACTAACTTTTGCGATACCATGGCCCCAGCAGATATAAAATAGGAAACGACAGAGCCACAGCTGGCTATAGCACTAGTGGCCCCGCCGGCGTTCTCACAGTGATATGTAGAATTTGCCAGTAGAGCAAGGCAGCCTGTAATTTTGCCCCAACTCAAACAGCAATGAACACGATATATAAGATAAGACACAGCTCATCCCCCCTGCCTAAGCGAGACTCAATAACCCAGACATATGTATTTAGAACCGCAACGAACACGATATATAAGATAAGACACAGCTCACCCCCCCCTGCCTAAGCGAGACTCAATAACCCAGACATATGTATTTAGAACCGCAATGAACACGATATATAAGATAAGAAACAGCTCATCCCCCCTGCCTAAGCGAAACTCAATAACCCAGACATATGTATTTAGAATGAGAAATAGCTATTTCCAATAGGACTGTCGTATCTTAATATCTTTAATTCAGCGAAAAACAAGTATCATCGTAAGAAAGACTATGCTCGAGTACCCGTAACATCCTTACATGAACAATCTTTTTGACTTAACGAGGTTGCGTTGGAGGAGTACTGGCCGGCAATAACAGCGCAAGAGTCCGAGGAGCATCTTCTGATGTTTGCTCGGCATGGTGGCTATGAGACTTTGCCAGGCTGCAACCAGTATGAAGCAGCCGGCAGCGAGCGCATGCCTGACCAGTCACACGAGCGAGTTCGGCCGCCCAAGCCGAATATACCCAGCATTCGTCTCGGCACGCAGTACACCGCTCAGTGCCGAACCGTTGCTCGCCCATGCCCATTTCCATGATTTGCTGCACATGTCGGAAAGCTCGTCGTTTTCCTATTGACATGGCAGCAACTTCTGCATCGGTTTTTGACCACCATTTGTGAACTTCAGGAGACGGTGTAGGGGGAGTGGCAACATCCGGTGCAAAAGAATCAACGGAAGTGATTGTGGGCGACGGGTACGCGGGGGTTCCTTCGCTGCTAGTGAGTGGCTGCTGGTGGCTCCAGTTAGCCCTGCACCATATGGAGTGGCCTCTTGCGTGGTTGGGACTGAGCGAGGAGAGTACTCGAGTACCGCTGGTTGAAGCAAGTTTTGCATGGACAACACTAGGCCGCAATGTGCAATATGACTAAGAGATGAAGCGGTTTTATGATGCAAGTATAATGTACCTCGAGTGTCTGAACAAGGAGATTCACGAGAAAGTCTTTGTATTCTTTGCTTTCAGTGAGAAGGCCTCGATCTCGGCATTTTCGTTCGAGATCGCCAATGCTCTCCTCGCCCAAGAGATCCGCTTTCAACTGCTCACGTCGTTGCTTCTCGTATATAGTTCCATTCGTGAATTCTCCCCATGGGCTGGCTATAACAGCAGTTTCGGAGGCAGACATCTCGCCGTTGGTGCTCAACACGTGCTCCGAGCCCCTGGGTGTTGAGATAGCCGTGGTTGTTTAGATAGTCGTGGGCGGTTCTGATAGCTGTGGAGGTTGAATCGAGTTTTGATTGGAAAGGGGGTCTATGCCGGAGGCGGACAGCTCGCCATGATGGTTGTCGGATACTGTGGGTGGAGTTCGAGATAAGAGTAAGTTGAGTAACAGAAGTCGAATTCTCAAGTGAGGGGAATGCTAGTTAAGCACGCTGGGTAGGACATGGAAGGACATGGTAGGATATGGTAGTACAGCGAATGTCTGGGTACGACGGGTAGTCGCTGCAGACGAGCATGAACGGAGCAACCTCCGGTGGATGCCGTCTCCCACTCTGCTTTATACGAGTAGTACCACCAGCAGCCAGGATATATCCATCCATTAATAATTCTTGGACATGGTTAGTCAGTAAAAGTGGGCCTGTAGCCGTTAGTCAGCAAGAAAGGCAGCTGGCAAAGCGTCATCCAACAAGTGCCAAGGTTAATTTTATCTTATTCACCTTCGCGACGCCATTCTAGCTACTTCTAGTTGTTTACAAAGCAGCGCACACCTGTAAACACAATTCAATGTAGGTACCTAGGTACTTTCATGGGGCTCTTCTCAACGAACCCACACATTCTTTTCTTTCCCCTTCAGTTTCCCCACCAAACCATTCCCACGGACAATCAACAGCCGCAAACATGGAACATGACGCGCTGGTCTTGGAATACTCTCATTTGAAGCAGCACGCTCGCGAGAAGGAAGCGTTACATACACTTAAAAAGATCGCATCGCTCGTCAAACCTATCATGAGAGCTCGACACTGGAAAGTTGGCACTTTGACTGAGTTCTACCCAGACGAGCGAAACCTTCTAGGTAAGTCCTATATATCAGTCGCTGGAGAACATGGCTAAATTCATTAGGCCTGAATGTGAATAGTGGGAAGAAGATATGTATCCGATTACGATATCCAGGCGATATAAATCAATTTATCCCCCTCGAACAGGTCGTCGACACGATGCTTCACGAATTGGCACACAACGCCATTGGCCCGCATAATGCCGCCTTTTTCGCGCTGTGGGATCAACTACGAAAAGAGTACGAGGCACTAGTTTCTAAGGGCTACACGGGTGAAGGATTCTTGTCAGATGGTCATCAGCTTGGAGGACGACGATTACCCATGCACGAAGCAAGACGTCTTGCAAGAAACGCAGCAGAGAAGAGACAGACACTCAATGCGGGATCGGGACAGAGATTAGGCGGCAGACCCATTCGAGCTGGAACGGATATCCGCAACGTCATTGTTGATGCAATTGAGCGACGAAGCACCGTTCTGAAGGGCTGCGGGTCTGGCAACAAAAATGATGCAGAGATTGAGGAGTTGGGCAATCAGGCAACACAGAATGGCTTCAAGACCAAAGGAGAGGAAGAAGAGGCAAACGATCGAGCAATTTCACAGGCTGTGTGGGAGCTTATTGAAGAGGACCAGGAGAAGGAATACGGTGAATTGTATGTACCATCGACACCTGCGAATCCGACAGGGAATGGCGGAGGTACAATCGGTCCATCCGCAAAACGTGCCAAAACCACACCTTCCGACTCCAAAACCATCCCTCCTCCAAGATCAAATACAGCTCTCGCGAAGCAGCCTCCGACGAACATCAGTCGCCAAGTTTGGGAGGCAAGTAAAGAGAAGCCTAAACCGGCACCTAGTGGTCCTGAGAACATCAAGCCAGTACAAGCTCCTAAACCTCCATCACCAGCACGTGTGACAGGATGGACTTGCGAAATATGTACGCTGCATAACCCGATGAATTATCTTTGCTGCGACGCATGTTCAACTGAAAGACCAGCAAAGGTATTGAAGCAACAAGCAGAGGGACTTCGAAAAACTTCAACGCAGCTACCAAAAACCAATACTTGGACGTGCGCGAGATGTACGACGGTCATGGAAGATCAATGGTGGACTTGTAGTACTTGCGGGAATATGAAGGCTAGCTCGTGAGAGCGTATGATTTTATGATAACGAATAATTGGGCATGATATGGATTTGGGGCGTTGGGACGGCATCTACGTAGAGCTATCGGAAAATCTGGCTGCATTGGGAATGTCGGGGCGCTGATTTGCTTAGAACACTCGGTATGATACCAAGTGAATGTAGAAAGCAAGGTTACTCACTACTTACGCGGTGGCAAAATATCTTGGTCACATACACTCTTAGTAACTAAACTTTATAGTGAGTAACCTAATACAGAAAATATTCTTCGAATTAGCTCCCACAAGGGTAGCTTGAGGGAAGGAAGCGGTGGTTGGTGTGGGTCACCGCTCTTTGAAAACGGTACGGGCCGCAAAAAAGGGGGAGGAGCGGAATCCCGTGGAAGGGTAAATTGAAAGCGCAAGCGGCCGAGCTGGCCATTTAAGAGCCAATCTTCCCTTTTCATGAATTATTTTCTTCTTGCTCTTCTCCTCCAGATTTTCCTTTCTCGATTCTCGCCCAGTGCGAATTTTGATTTTCAAAATTTTTCCGAGGACAAAACCGGGTAACCTAGTTGTGGGCGATCCTGAAAGTGTAAGACCTGGCCATTTAAGCATGAATCTTCCCTTTTCATGAATTATTTCCTTCTTGCTCTTCTCCAGATTTTCTTTTCTCAATTCTCGCCAAGTGTGAATTTTGATTTTCAAACTTTCTCTCGAGGACAAAACCGGGTAACCTAGTTGTGAGAGGCCCTTCACAGGGTAAGCTGAAAGTGCAAGACCTGGCCATTTAAGCATGAATCTTCTCTTTTCATAAAGAATTTCTCTTCTTGTTCTTCTCTCTCTCTAAATTTTCTTTTCCCGATTAATTTTGATTTTTTTCTGAGGTGAAAACCGGGTAACTTTTTTTTTATATTTTTTTTTTATTCAAATTATCGCCTATAAAAGAGCTCCCAGAGGCTACGAAGACGTGCTAAGCTAAGACTATGTTACATGAACCTATTCCCGAAAG